>SNQJ01S0017214.1:0-28925 GCA_010110895.2 Picea sitchensis
GTCTCTTTTCTGCACATCCCCTCTCAGCAATTCTGCTATAAATTCAAACTGTCATTTACATCACATATTCATACTTATGAGTTTTGCCATAGTCCTTGGCCAGTCCTGTTATATTTACAATCTGGGGGAAACAGGGTGTTACAAGAAGTTGGTCAAAACACTGAAGGAATTGTGCAGGCCATGTCACAAGTCAGCCTGAAAGAAGGAGAAATCAAAGGGATGAAAGGAAACATAGAGAAATTGAAGCAAGAGATGAAAGAAAAGGATGAAAGAATGGATCAATTTCGAAAGGAGAATGGAACCTTGTAGGAAAGGATAGATAAGTTGAAGATGAGATTAGAGATCAAAGGCTTGTTGTAGAGAGCCAAGCACATCATTTGAGACTCTATAGTTGCTGAAACTGCCAAGTTCAGAGTGTATTTGAATTTGATCAATGATAAAGACAACATGGCCATCATAGCCAAAAGCAGGTGCAATGTTGTGAATGGTACTTTAGCAAAGAAGCCTTCAAAATGGGCACAAAATGCCATGAATATGGTCAACTCCATTCCTGTTGCAGAACTTCAAACTATCGGGGTTAAATACATAACCACATTGATTATCTGGGCCACGAGGGTTATTGCTAAACATAACCTGTTAAATTCAGTTCAAACCAAGGCAAAACAGATGGAGAAAAGTGTGAAAGAGTTCAAGGATCTGTTTGAATAATTTTTTGTTAAAAGCCTCCCACCATTTTGTGATGGTAAAGGAAAACTATGTGATCAGGAAGAGTATAATGCTCGCCTCACTCAGTGCAAAATGGATCACTCCAAGTTTGAAAACCTAGAGGAAAGCCTGAAAGGAGCAACCCTAGTTGAAAATTTGATTACATATTTTGAGATTCTGAATCAGTTCAAAGTAGTGAAAATTAGACTACCAGTCATGACACATGCCTCCTTCATTTACCTGGAGATCCTGATCAAAGAAATGATGGATTATGATATCCCTTCTGACTTTCAATGGAAGGAGATAGTACGGTTGGGTAAGACAAAGTGAAACATACCAAGGGTCCAATAAATGACGTCCATGTGTCACTAAAGATGGCAGATTAGGTAGAAGACCAGAACAAAACAAGTGGAAAAGAAAGGAGTTGAAGCATAAGAGGAATCGACAGCTGGATCATCAAACATTTTTCTTGCTAATTATTGTGATTGATTTCAAGACAAAAACTGTCATTTGTAATCATTGTAATCAGTTTTAGAAACTAAAACATTTCATTTCAGTTATTGTCATCGGTTTCAAATCGAAGGAACTCAAATTGTATAAATTTTAGGGTTTGGTATAAATGCAAGGGCACGATTTTAGCTGTTTGGAACTTAAATTGTAATTTTCTGAAGCTAAATTGAATACACATGCAGAATTCTTGAAGTTTCCATGAAAATATCCTAATGGTGGTGATTTGAGTTTTGTCTCCTATCTTTGTATGTATTTCCTGTATTTCTGATTTCATTTTCACTGTCTTCTGTTTAAATTGGATAGTCAAAGGCCATGAATTCAACTTTTGATTCCCTCAGTTGAAGAAATTTAAAATGTGTTAAATTCTTCCTAACTAATTCAAATTCATTTATTTAATGCTCTGATGCAGTTATATGTTTTCTTTTCTTCCTACACTCTGCAAATTTACAAATTATAACTCAAATTTATTGCCTCATCTAGCCTTTATCCTTTGGAGAGTTCTAATAGCCAATCAATGCTTCTATTCATTTTCAGAAGTTTGACTCCATAGCCCTAAGTGTCCCTCCCCTTCCTTACCAACAAAATTATAAAAAACTCCCCAAAACAACAAAACCTAGCCATTGATTGTCAAATAAACACCAAGTGACATGAGAGATCCCTCTCTAAGCTGAGCAGGCTAGTACCCATCTCTAAAGTTGGTTTGTAGGTTACCTCTGTCATTTGTTTTATCAATTGAACAAATTTACAGAGTGACAACAGGGCCCAAATGATTTTTTTTCGGGATCGAGCACCTCAATGATAGCGAAAGGCTTTGATTGGGCCCCCAAAATTAATCTCCTCAATGATAAGTTTCCAACGAGCTATCGTGCGCCCCAAACGAAGATCACATTCCAAAGTTACGCCCATGGGAAGTTGATACACCAAACTACCCAAAACAGGGTCCACAAAACTTTTGGATTTTCTTTATGTTAAAAGGCCTTTGGAGCCTCATTGTAATAATAATATTCTTGCGGATGTGAGTAGCCGTCACATATCTTCTCAGAGACAAGTTGTCACCATTTTGGCGAGTCTTTCACTCTATATTTCTACATTTTTGTACATTTCGGTCGTTAATAGAAATTGTGTATCATTGTATCTCTATGTTTATGGTTGCATCTCTGATATATTTTTGTTATATTATTGGATATCTATGATATCTCTATACATTTATTTATTATATATCCACTCTCATTTCTTGCTAAAAATAATCTGGATCAGTAGAGAAGGAGTTTCTGAAGGGGCCAATAGGAAGGTACATTAGATCACTTTACACGTCGATCAAGATTTTAATGCATGATAAAGATGTGATGACAATTGAGTCAGACAACTAAATAAATATGCACACATGGGGGGACTGGGGGAAGCACTAAGGAATATCTCAGATGTGGAGAAGGACCTGGATAGAGGTCAGAAGAAGGAAGCAACAGACCTCATTATGATGGATGAAGACCAAATAATGGGAATAATGGATAAAGCGGGAACGACGCACAACAAAAGACCCTACTAGTATAATATCAATAGGAAAAAGAGGGCAATAGCCAAGCAAGAGGGCTTGGACAATGATGAAGAAGAGGTACATGATCTTTGTGCAATGAGGAAGATTAAGGAAATCTTGCACACCACATATGAGAGAAAAACCAGAGGTCAAGGGCCCGACGCAGAAGAAGGTTCTCCATTCTAGATATGAATTACTGTGGAACCCATGGCCCCATGTGCGAATAAGACATCTAAAAAGAAAGAACTGTTTAGACAACCACCAATTAGTCACAGAAGGATTTTAGTAAGATGAGGTTCCAGTGGAAATTCAAGTGGAAGTACAAATTCAACTAACAATAGTTAGTTATCTTCACCGCACAGAGGAGGTGGTACAACAAACTTTACAATGGAAAGACAAAATATGACTATTTGGTTACCAAATTTTCATGGAGAACGGTCATAGGACCCAAAGAAGCATTTATTTATTTTTGAAAAGATTCAGGCAGCTAAACAAATAAAAAATAAAGATAGAGAAGTAGCGCAACTTGCAATCACATTCAGAGAACGCGCACTGGACTGGTATATGGACCTTGCAGTAAACAATCCACAAGGAGCACCTACAATCGTCACATATATAAAGAAGGTGTTAATCAATGAATTTAAGCGACCAATTTTAGAGGATCAATACATGAATGAGATGATATAAATCAAACAAAAGCCATGAGATTCGGTTTGGGAAATAAACCAGAAGTTCAAGTGATTGAAAGGTAAGTTGAAATACCCCATTACTAATATGCAACATAGGAACCTATTCATTAATTCATTATTTCCACATCTTAAATATCCATTGAGGCAACAAAAGTTCCGAACTCAGGCTAAGTCTCTGAAAGCAGCCTTGCAATTGGAAGAAAACCAATATAAACATACAATTCCAGTTGTATAAGAACTAAGATCGTATCTCAAGAATCTAACATTTCAGTTGAATTAGAACAAAGGAAAGGAAAAGAGGGAATTTGTCTGGTGTACCTTATGCAAAACATAGGGACATCATAAGAATGAGTGCCCAACATTTGTGCAGTACTTGGGAGTAGGATTTCCAAATCCTTTACCCATAGGAGGACCATGGTGTGAAATATGTAGAACACATGGAAACGATCCCTATCATTGTTCCATGATGAAAAGGTACCAACAAATTCCTAAGAGTGCATTCTGCAATTTCTGCAAATTTATAGGACACGAGGACAAGGATTGTAGAACCTTGGAAATGATGAAGGAAAGGACCTCAGATGATTATAGGATACAGACTGATCCAATGAAATGTTCACCTRCATAGTAGTATAATAATGTGCAACAGTTTACAATGCCACTGCAGTATAATAATGCAAAACAATATAATCATGTACAATATTATAATACACCGCACATAGACAATCAAGGAAACATAGAAGKATTCATAGGAGGAGGCCATGGAGGAAGAGGATTTGGAAGAGGTAGAGGCCTGGTAACCTGTCACAATTGTCAGCAACCTAGACACTATGCAAGGGATTTTCCATTAACACCAACGACATGCATGYACTATCGTGCATTTTATCATGATACAAAATACTGTTCGACATTTTTGACAAAAATACAAGAAACGAGTATTCAAAAAAATCAAAATGTTCAATGGATTGTTGTAGAAACTAGAGAAGATGATGGGAAGAAGATCAATATAGTTACTCAAGGTGGAACCAAGACATGAGAAGATGCAACAAAGAAGCACCAGAACCAACACCAATGGGTCAGAAAGAATATAAGACCTCAACAAAATTTTGATGCCCATAAAGAAAAGGATACATTTAAGGAGGCTAGGAAAGAAATTTTGAAGGAGAATATTGATTCTACTTTAGGTACAAATCTAGGAGATGATGTACCGGTATATGATATTCCCTATATATTTGATTATACCAACAAAGATCAGTCTTCAGAACAAGTAAGTAATCTAAGAATTTTTTTGTTGTCTTGCTTGAAGTTATTGAATGATAAAACATTCCTACAAGTATTATAAAGTTTGTTAGAAAAATGCAATTTTGGAGAAGAGATACAACTAGAGCAGAAGAAAGTGAACCAGGTCCTAAGAAGATAATAAAAAATGGGGAGTTCAGGATGAATGCAAATATTGGAGACTTTAACATGAGTGACATCGTATTATAATTGGGATCTGAGGTAAATCTTCTGCCTAAGAAAACATGTGAATTTATGGGGGAACCTACATTGGGATATTCACCTATTTAGCTGAAATTGGAAAATGAACATATGGTGATACCAATTGGTAGATTGAAAGGAATACCATTGGATTTAGATGGTGTGCGCACTATGGAAGATTTTGAGGTAATTGATATAGTGGATAACACTACACCTTATCCAACATTATTGGGACTGGATTTGGATTTTGATAATCAGGCTATCATCAAATTGAAGAACAAGAAAATGATTTTTGAATCAGGATAATATAGAGTCATAACACCATTGGATTCTTCAGAAGGTGGAAGATATGTTGAACCTGCGACATAGAATTTCATTACATATGAGACAAACCAATTGTATAGAACTACCGCATGCGAGGAAGATTATGTTAATCCAACATCATATGGAATGCTTAGCTGGAGAAGCATCAATTCTAGTGCTTTAGATTCTGACGTAGTACTAGAGAATTGGAAACAATGCTTACACAATATATCTACCATAAGATGTTCAAGAATGACTTGCACACTAAGATGGGTTGGCATAGAGGTAAGAGAACCTCCAAATTTTTATGGTCAGAATGATTTAGAAGATATTTTAACAAAGTTTGAGTTAGAAATCATGGAAAGTCAGAGGTTACCAGTTTTGGACCTTGCATTGAAAGAAAGACCTGGATGTTGGTGGGGTACTCATAAAGAGAAGATTCATAATTAGTATCAATGCAAGAGATTACTGTGCATAAGATTTGGTGAAGAATAAGAGAATAGATATATGGAGAAATATGATGGAGTAGGACAAGCCAAAGAACATATAGACAAATGAATAATCCAATGGAGTTTGGTACCACCAGAGGAATGGACACATTATTTTATTCATACATTAAAAGGAATCCCGAGGACTTGGTATACAAAATTAGAACTGCACAAAGGAACTTTAAATTGGGAAGACTTACAACATAATTTTGTGATCACCTTTGCATTTGAACATGAGAATATAGAGATAGATGAAACACAAGTTGATAAAAGAGAAGATATTTGAAGAACTAGAAGTTGAAATTGTAACAACTTATCAGAATCAGAATCAATAGACAGTCATAAAGTTGTTACACTGTTACCACTTCGCAGAAGATGACCCAACATAAGAAAACCCGCACGATATTCAAATTAAAAAAGTTTAAGGGGAAAGAGAAATAGAAGGTCCAAAGTTACAGTCAAAAGTATTTGCTTCACCACTGAAGATAAATAAGTTAAATATTGGAAAATAACAGAATCCAAAGATTGCAAGTATTGGGACTATTGGGATAACCAGACAATGGAAAGAATAACATGTTACTACGAGAGTATAGTAACCTATTTCCAACAACATTTTTAAAAATGAAAGGGGTAGCAAGAGAACTTGGAGAGATAAAGATCCCCTTGAGACCAGGTGCTAGAACAATAATACATAGACCATATAGGTTGAATCCAGTATATAAACAAAAAGTTAAGGCATACATTGATAAAATGTTAGAGGCTGGTATCATAGAACCTGATGAAGAATCTAAGTGGATTATCCCTATGGTAGTTCAGAAGAAGAAAAAAGGGGGAATCAAGATCTGTGTAGACTTGAAGAAGTTGAATGATGCCTGTTTGCATGATCCCTTCCATACTCCATTTACATATGAGGTATTGGAGAATGTAAGAGGACAAGAAACATACTCATTTACTGATGGATATTCAGGGTATCACCAGATCAGAATAGCACCAGAGGATTGTCATAAGACCAATTTTCCACAAAATGGGGATCATATGAGTATGCAATGATGCCTTTTGGGTTGAAGAATTCCCCTGCTATTGTTTCAAGGGTAGATGTATCTGCATTTAGGGATTTTATACATAATTTTTTGGAGGTTTATCTAGATGATTGGACAATATTTATCATATTGAAAGATCATGTTGAAATTTTAAGATTAATGCTAGACATGTGTATATAGTGTCAAATATCTTTGAATATCAAGAAATTCATATTTAACGCACCATTTGGAATTTTTCTAGGGCATGTGGTGTGTAAACAGGGTCTTCTAGTTGATCTTGCGAAGATTGTTATCATTGTTAATTTACCACCACTTAAGTCAGTGAACCAATTAAGAGCTACACTTGGTCATACGAGCTACTATAGGAATTTTATAAGGAGGTATGCACAAATTACTACACCCATGGAGAAATTTTTAAAGAAGGATATCAAGTTTTAGTGGAATGATGAGTGCCAACAAAGTTTGAAGATATTAAAGGAGAAAATGGTGACAACACTAATTCTGGTGTTTCCAGAGTGGTCAAAAGAGTTCCATGTTCATGTGGGATACATCTTCAATAGAACTTGGAGAATTACTAACACAACCACGAGAAGGTGACATAGATCACCCAATAGAATTTGTAAGTAGGAAACTGTCAGAGTCAAAACATAATTATAATACAACATAAAGAGAAGGTTTGACTATGGTGTATGCTTTGCAAAATTTTAGACACTATTTATTGGGCTAAAATTTTAATATGTTTACAGATCAGTCTTCTATTAAGTACCTGGTCAACAAGCCGGTGTTGCGGGGAAGAATATGTAGATGGTTGTTGTTATTTCAAGAGTTTGATTTTGAAGTAGTTGTGAAACCTGGAATATTGAATGTAGGGCCAGATCATCTGTTTAGGATAACTAATGGAGTGGAACCAAGAAACTTGGAGGAAAAATTTATTCATGCACAATTCTTTTCAGTGCAGATTGTTGATGAATACTTTGCTAATATTATTGAATTTTTGAGTACATGATTTTCCCCAAAGGAAAATAATATTGCGTAAAAGAAGAATTTGGTGGTTAGAGATGCAGATTACCAACTGATTGCAAGACACTTGTATAAACTAGGTGAAAAAAATAGTTTAAGGGGATGTGTCATGGAACATGAACGTCCTATCATTTTAGCAGAAGCACATGAAGGAATAGTTGGAGGACATTATGAAGGAAACAACACTACACAAAATCTATTGCATGTAGGATTATGATTGCCAATAGTTTATAAAGATGCAAAGGAGTATTGCCATGCTTGTGATGCCTGTTAGAGGGTCGGAAAGCCATCCAAGAGGGATGAGATTCCCTTAAGACCTCAGGTAACTCTTAAAGTGTTTGATAAATGGGCAGTACACTTTGTAGGTCTGATCAATCCACAAGCTAGAAGATTAGGAACAAGAGATATCATTACAACGACATAATATTTAATCAGATGGGATGAAGCAACAACAATAAAATATTGCAATGTAGAGACTACAACACACTTCCTGTTTGAACATGTAATTACAAGATTTGGATGACCTAGGATTCTAATGAGTGATCAGGGAACTCAATTTATCAATAGTACCATCTAGGAAATGACTGAAGAATTTGAGATACACCATCATAAGATCACTCCATACCATCCTCAAGCTAATAGAATGGTGGAAGCATTCAATAAGATTTTGGAGAATGCTTTAACTAAAGTTTTCAATGTGAACATGGACGATTGCGATTTGAAGATACCAAAAATATTATGGGCTTATATAACCACATGCAAGAAACTTACAGGGAATACACGTTTCATATTGGTGTATGGTCAGGAAGAAATATTCCCTTTGGATTATTTGATACTTAGTCTGCACATTGTGGCCATTAAAAACATGACAGAAAGAGGCACAACCCAAAAAATATTGTCTCAACTTATGGAACTAGAAGGGGACATGATTATGGCTGGTTTTCATAAGGAGGTTCAGAAAGAAAAGGACAAAGCTTGTCATGATATACACATTAATAAGAAAAACTTTAAGGAAGGAGATCTAGTTCTCCTCTATGGCAGTAAATACTTACAACACCTAGGGAAATTCATGATGCATTGGCTAGGGCCATATGAGATAAAGTCTATCACATATAGAGGTGTTGTGCACCTTCAACATTTAACAGGAAAAGAGAGGAAAGGAATGGTGAATAGAAGTCAAATGGAACTATATAGGAACATTCGAACGAGTAACCCTTATTTGCAATGCAGGAAAATACAATTGTACATAGTGTATATAGTAAAAACTGAAAAAGAAAGAAAAAAATTGGAAAAAGAAGAAAAATACAAAAAGATCAAGTAGATGGATAAGTGTTTTACATGCAGAGTTAGATGATACAACACACATAAGATGGTAATTGACATGAAATAACTTGAAGACACTGCATGGCAGAGAAATGTTTCCAGATAGAAAAATTAGTGCCCCGATATAGAAAGTGGACGGAAAAAGGAAACCAATGATCGGAAAAGTACAACACGACAGAGCATTTATGGCACGACTATAAAAGTAGAAAACATGAAGGTGAAGCGTCATTGTGACTTTGTGAAAACGAGATAAAAGGAAGAAAATCGAGTACAAGCAGGTGATTTCTAAGTATTTAATGAATATTCAGAGCAACCAGACCACAATTTAACAAGATGGCACCACCGAAGTTCAGAGCTCCTAGTCGAATTGCAAGAAAAACATGTAGTTCCACGAGGTCGACACATGATACGACAGTCGAGGGGTTAAAAAATGAATCGAAGGGAGTGGTAGATGTGGATTCCATTCCTTCACTAGTAATCGATTAAGTTTGTCCCACACTTATAGAAGAACAACAGGTTCCAACGACAAAATAAATGAATGTTGATACACGGGGAGGAACACAAAACCCCAGTACAGAAAAAAAAACCCCAGTACAGAAAAAAAAACCCCATGCAACAACTTGGACTAGGAATAGAGAAAACATATGTAAACTTGAGTTAGGAAGATGATGAAGAACATAGTCGGATGAGACCAAATAACAGGTCAAAGAAGCACAACAACCAGTAGCAGAACCTATACAATAGTCAGAGGAGCAAGTACAGGTGGAGGATATTACAGACAAGAAATATTCAGACGTAGGAGAAAATGAGGAAGAGAATCGGGAAGATGTGGTAGGACCATCAACAGGAAAGAGGAAAACTAGGGAAAAATTTGCCACGCCAAGAACACCAAGAAAACATAAGGAGTTAACACTGTCAATACCAAAAATACCAGATGGAGTCAAAATATTTGGTGACTTGTTAGGGTATGTAAACAAATTGAAGTATGTTGATCACGATGTGGAAGACACAGGGAAGTTCCCATAGTTTTCACAAAAAGTATATATGGAGAGAAAAGGAACAGGTCCATCATGGGATCCAATTTTGGAGGCAAAGCAGTGGATTGCAGGACTTTATAACACATGGATCATGAACCTACTAGAGATTCCCCACTTTGGGAGTGGAAAATATGTAAATGCATGTGTCAAACAACTGTTAGCACTGGTACATAGAGGTATTTTATGGATGGAAAGGCCTGTCTCCATAGATGTATACTTAATTGCAGAGATAAAAAGTTTACTGATAGATGGAGAAAAGCTAGGGCACTATTTAAATGACAAGAGAAAGGAAACATATTTAGCAGAGGAGATGAAGAAGAAATATGGAACTAAGAGAGGGTCTCAGGGAATAATCATTAACCGAATAAGTGAAACATCAACAAGGTTGATGACAAAGTTTATGGCATGTAAACTTTTGATGAAATTTCATAAGGAAGAAGCACCTACAGGAGTAATAGCAGCGAAAGCACAGTGCGCAAAGGGGAGTCTACTCAACTGGGCCCCATACTTATTAAATTTATTTTTGAAGACCTGTAAGGATGTGATGGACTTAGGAATAGAGTTCCATTATTCATGGTTGATGATATTGATAGCCTTGGTTGGGTAAGGAGAACCAAAATATAGAATATTTTACTAGAGGCTAGGAATGTGCAGTGCATTGATGTATACAACACTATGGCACACCTCAGATCTGAAGAAGAGGAAGGAAAATTCCAAAATTTTCTCCATGATGTTGGAGGAGATGCAAGAGAAGTTAGCTAATGCATGGAGGATAGCACCATAAGTGGTGAGGGAGAACCAAGGAATAACATACTTTAAGGATTCCAAACATAACATGTGGATCCAGGCCAGAAGGGATCCTACAAAGGAGTGGATACAATTAAGATATTGTGTCACAGGAGAGGAAGTGCAATGGGCCATGAAAGATTGGAAAAAGGAATGGAAGGTGCCAGTGATTCAAAAGAAGGTACCAATGTCTAAGAAGCAAGMAAAGGAGGCCACTTCAAAGTAGTCAACAAGTCCAACAATGAATATAAGGAAGGCAACAAAGAACACAAAAGAAATGGGGTAGTTCAACCATCAAGAAACCAAGGAAGAAAGATACTATCCCTAAGGCTCTAATGAAGGAAAAGGAGCATGCAGTAGAACCAAATGGAGGAGCGCAAAAAGATACAAATAATCCTATACCAAAGGAAATAGGAGGTGGAGACCTTCCATATATGGAGATACCAGTGACAATGACGCAAATAAAGACTTTTCCAATGAAGAGGAAAGTCTTGCAGACAGGAGAAAAACACAAGAAGATGAAGGCTCATAAGGACATTCCTAAGATTAAATTGACAGAAGATGATATGTAGTTGGTCGTAAATAAAGTACAGGACTATGCGAAAGAGGCGTGTTATGATGCAAAGAAGCAAACAGAAGAGATAGTCAAGAAGATGACAGAGGTTAAGGATGCATTGGAGAAACTACAACTTACTATAGTGCAACTGGGAGAACAGGCACAACACCAGACTTCTCAAGAAAGATTAGTTCCAGTGTAGGAGACAGTACATATAATATCAATGGGGAATGAAAAGTTTTGCAGAACTCAAGAAATGTTGCAGGTGGATGAGGAGACAATGCAAAATCCATTGAAAGACATAGATTATTTGGACTTGGCACCACCCAAGGTTCCAACGAAGGCACTGGATAAAATTCAAATCAGTGTCATGCAGGATATTCAGTCGAGGGTACACATAGATTCCACAAGTCTACAATTGGATAACTAAGTAAAGAATACACTAGATTTGACAATAAATTAGGTGCAATTCGAAAGAGATACATTAAAGTAGTGCACTAGAAGAATGGAGAAGTAGGTGGAAGAAGTGTTTAAAACAATTCTTGATAGTGTGAAAGAAGGGAGAGGAGAAAATTGAGAAGATAACGTAGGCTATGGAGGCTTACAAGAGCCACATTACAGAGTTGAAAAAACTCCTATCACCGAGGATCCCACTAGAGGTTAGAACATAAAGGGAGAAAGAGGTTACAAGTCATACCGAGAGTATTGTGCAGAGCATTTAGGAAATCACCGAGTTGTACAATAAAAGTTTACATTTATGTACATATCTATAAGTGGATGGTAAACTATAGGAGTTAGACCAGAAAGAGGAAGGCGTAAACACAATGCTACAAGAACTGAAACAAAATTAGAAGACAATGATAATCTCAGACAGATTGAAGAGTGCACAAGACATGAAGAAATTGCAATCAGAATTAAAGAACATACAAGTAGAAAAGCAGGCAAGGTAGGCGCAGTTGGAACCAATACAAGAATGCACAGAAAAAATTCCGAGAGAGACTAATGTAGCTAAAGGTCAAGTTGAACAGGTTGGAACGGAAAATGGAGAACTGCTGAAGGAGCTTATCATTGAGAAAAATATGGAGACTTTACCAGAGAAGAGCGCAAAAGTAAAGTCTAAAGTTGAAGACATTTTAGGTAGGTTCCAGGAGTTGGAGAAGTCAGTTCAGCCGACACACACTACCCGAGTGGCTCAGGATGAGCCACATGTGAGTGTTGGGTGGCTATTGGTGCATGAAATTTTGGGGAACAACACAACAATTAAGGAATATAGTTAGAAAGTGGACCAGAAAAGGATCACACACTGGAAAATAAGGAAAAACAGAGACAAGGAAGATGAAAAGTCAAAAGAAGAAGAACACAGATCAACCGCATGCAGGGAGTTAGAAAGTGGAAAAACATAATTCACCTGGGGTTAGTGGGTTAGGTTTTTTTTCATTGTTGTAACAGGTTTTAACCCACTTTTGCAATATAAATATGTATTGTGAGATCTGAGGAGAACTAGTTGATAGAGCCTAGTTAGTGGAGGAACTAGTTCGGATAGAGTGTGTTGAGTTTTTGAGCTATCTAGTTGGGGAGCTAGTTTGGAGATGAGTTTGTTTTTTAGAGATAGATATGTAGCGTAATCAAGGGTAAGGTCACAAGCTATGGATCTTGGTTCAATATTGTCAGCCTCATTAGCTTCATGAGAAATATATTTTGTAAACTGATGCAATGCGCACATCACAATGAACTTGATGAAGAATAATAAAAGAGTGAATAATGCCATATCTTTATGGAGGTAGCCTAGGGGAGCGAACCATGGTAAGACCTTGTGTCTCTTTGTGGAATGTTTATATTTATTCTTGGAGTTATTTAGTTATACTGAATGGATGAATATGTTAGTAGTAAAATGCAGTGCACAATAGATATTTACGACAGAATGAATCTTATTGAATTAATATGATTACAATATGGTAGATATGGATTTAATGATGTGTTAGGATGATAGATGTAATATATATGAGATAGAAATAATTTCTAAAATTCCCACAGAAGCATCCCTTCCAATATTGCAGACATCTGGGTCCTGCAGTCACCCATAAATCCATCTCAGGTGAGACTACATTTTGCACTTTGTGTGCAGTGTTTCCTTCTGGTCTCCGGAATGGCCAATGGTTTGTAGGGTTTTGTTGGAAACCTAGAGTAGAACCTAGGTCAGCCCAAAAAATATCCAACAGAAGGTGAGCACGTCTTTAATTCATAGATGTGGGTGAAGGGTACTCTTCTACACTTCATCATTGATAGCGGTAGCTAGAAAATCCTCATCCCAATAGAGGTCATCAAGAGGTTGGCCCTTCTAACAACGTCACACCTGCAACCATACACCATCGGATGGCTTCGCCAAGGAAGAGATCTTCGTGTCAACCAACAATGTCGCTTTTCATATGACATCAAGCCCTTCAAAGATGAGGTATTGTGTGATGTCGCTCCCCTTGAAGTTTGTGATGTTATTTTGGGCCAAACTTATTTATGGAAATTCCAAGTTGTATATGAGTCTAGGCCTCGCAGTGTTATTATTACTTTGGATAGGAAATTGTCCATGATACCCGAGGTAGTCCCACCTACTGCTATTTCGTCGATATATTCCAAGCAATGAAAGATAGTCATATCTTAGACTGAGTAGTTTTTCTTCTTCATGATTCACTCTCAAAGTGAGCAGAAGGTTGCAACCACATCCATGTCCTCTGCGACTAATCTCTCCACGCAGAAGAAGCAAGTGGATAAGGTTGTGGAAGAATACAAAGACATATTCTCCTCACCCACTATGGTACCTCTGCACTCTCAGGTCAAGCATTCAATTGATTTGACCCCCGATACACTATTACCCAATGGGCCAGTCTATCACCGCTCTCTATTATAAAATGAGGAGATCAAGTTTAAAATGAAAGAAATTCTCCAAAAGGGACATGCCCGACCCATATCATCACCATGTGGAAGCCCAATCGTGCATGTGCAGAAGAATTATGGGACTTGGTGACTCTGCATCAATTACCGAGCCCTAAATAAGATCATAGTCAGGAACCAGTACCCGATTCCATGAATCAATGATGTCCTTACTAGATCAAGGGGGCCAAATACTTCAGTAAGATTGATTTGAAGTCTGGCTACCATCAGGTCCCAATAGAGTAGAAAGATGTATGGAAAACTCTCTTCAAGTCCAAAGAAGGTGTTTTTGAATGGCTGGTCATGCCCTTTGGTTTGATGAATGGCCCAAAAAATTTCATGAGGATTATGGACGGTATCTTGAAGCCTTTGACCAATTATTTTGTGGTGGTTTATCTGGATGACATCCTCATCTACAACAAGAATTGGGCAGAACACTTGGAACATATTGACGATAAAAATCGCAATGAGGATTTCACCCACAAAGTATTTATTAAGCCTATTAATTATAAGCTAATGACATATATAATACTAGTAGGTGGGACCCCCTTGTAGATTGGAGGATCATGTTCTTATTTGATATTTCTGTTGCTGTTCGACACTGCTTACATGGCTCTACATGATTGATGGTGAAATGTTGGTTCTAATTGCGACAAATGGATGATGGATAAGGCATGTTATTTGTGGTTTCTGCTTCTCTAGGCTCTAATGTCATGTTGTAATGGTTTATGATGTCCGTTGTTACCTTGATATTTAGTCCTTGGTTTATTACTTGTGACACCTGCAAAAAATACAGGTTAGTAACAAAAAATAAAGAGCAATTGAAAGGAAATAAAACAATATAAACAAAATGAAAAAGGAAGAAACTAGACTATACTAATATGCTACACTATATGCATTGGAATTAAAGGGATGACTATTAGTCCTAGCTAACGGTGTTAGTAGCTATACGATTTATTGAGTTATATGGAAACACATGTGATATGCATTATATTATGGTTGGCAGTGGTTAATGTGACATAAGGTGGCACTTTTGGCAAATAGTGGATGTTTGTTTCGATGCATGGTTTAATTGAATGAATTAATGGAAGGCTAGATGGTGTGTACTAAGGAATTGAATGAGTGGGGTTGGAGGTGACGTGCATTTATTGCATGTCACTCATACTCCTTCCACTGGCCACCACCCTAGCTTGGCTATTGTTCAACTGTGTTTTGCTGTGGTTAAGCTTTGATTTTCAAGCAAAGGAAGAACCACTCGGAAAAGCTCGTGTTTTTAAGGTTTTCTTGGTTACAGGTATGTATTTTAGACATCCATGAACTTGCTCTGGTTATGAAATAGATATTGGATCGGTGATGTATGGGTATGTTCTTTTCTTAAGACTGACAATTGTGTAAATTTGTGATATTTTTCTAGAATAGATTATTTTTGTGGTTTTCATGGAAAATGGAAATGATGGTTGAAGTCACAGTGTTTCATTAATCGTTATTAGAAGCCATAAAATCTCTCTGTCATCCTTATTGGTCTTGGTTGAAGGGTTTCAGGTCCAAATTGGCTGGCTATTTCCACGCATTCTTATAACCATACCCCATGGTTTTGTTGTATGGGGTTGCTGGGTTTGAAACACCTTGTGCCACTACGTATCGTTTCACTTGAGTATGGGTTCGTTCATGTTATTGATGCTTTCACAGTGGGTTATGATGGATGTTATGCCAAAGGAATTAAGGTTGATTTCTGTTTCTTGGCTTTCTTTTATATCAACATTATTGGGTTGATTGGGAAAACCACGAGGGTTATACCCTACATGTTCTAGGTGTTGTTACAGGACTAAAATGAGGCATTTTCTCCTCTGTTCATAGTCTCTCCTATCTCGTGAACAACTGTCACCCTTTCTGCGAAGTTATTGATGGTATACCTTGTGTGTGCACCATTGGTTTTAGAGGTTCTCACTCGATGTTGGGGGTTGATTCTAGTCTCCCTATGTTGGTCCATAGAGTGAATCCTTGATTTCTCAAGACCGGGTTTTGATAGAGGGAACCGTTACGTCCTGTTGGGTATATCGTTGGTTGTTATGAGTTGGTGGTGTATTGTCAACAGTGTTCAATTTCTGGTTCGTCTCTATTGATTATGTTGAAAATGGTGTTGGTTTTGGTATTATTCACTTTATTGGTTATTATGAAAATCGAATTGATAAGCTCAACATGGTAAATTGGTTGATTGGAGAAATGGATTGAATACACAGTCACTGTCTCATACATTGTAATTGTTGAATTGTTAACCCAACATAGTTTATAATTGATTAAGTCACAATGATGCTTCGTGCGTGATGCCTTGGTATGTGTGGGATTCCTACAATGTATTATGTTGAGTTGATGGTTGCTTTGTCTATGTGTTGTAAATTGCCAAATGAAAGGATTACGATCATGATAATTGTGGCATGGATATCCACTGTATATGCTATGAATATTGTTTGGTTGCACCATCAGAGATGGTCACATTTTTTTTTATTGGTATGGTTTTGTTGCAATTTGATCGATTTCAGAAATGGGACTGGGCATACTGTTGCTACCTCATTGTATTGGATTGATAGCTCAACATTGTTGATGTTTGGTTTTAGGGTAATTAGACATGTCAGTCCTAGAAATGATCTCGCGTTTTGTTGAGTGGTGTGTGTATCCCACAACGTTGTATGAGTTGAAATGGTGGTTGTTGTTACTATGTGTTTAAATGACAAGTTAGGATTATTGTAAATTGAAATATTGATCATTGTGTTTGACTGTCCACTATGTATGTTTAATGAATATCATACATCTTAATAGAAATAGGTACGAGTGCTGTGATAGTATGGTCCCATTACAATTCAATTGTTAGATGGAATTGAGGGACGACATCGAGCATGCTTTTTGTGTCTGTTTTTTATTAAGGAAATAATTCATGGAAGGTGGTTGAGTTTTGATGCTAAACAATGTGTAATTAAGTGACTGTTTATTCATTTGGGAATTGTTTTAAAACATTGAATGGAAAAATGAGAAGAAACATAACTCTTCTACAGGTTGTTGTCGAATGCACAATGTCTTGTTTTGGTGAAACTGTGTTACATATTTATTGCGAACAATGAGCAAGTTAACGCACAAAATTGATTGAATTATACACAATAGTTGTTCTTTTGGTCACAATGATTATTTGGTTGGTGTCAGATCTGTTATGTTTGATATAGAATGATTTTATGGATTACTTAATTAATTTTATGAACAATACCCACTCTCTTTCCCTACCATTATTTGATTTTCACCAATTACAACCCCCTTGCCTTTCCACATTCATTTTTCAMTCCCTGTTCTTAAAATTCAATTACAGTTAAGAGAATTCTATATTGGAACAATATGAAATTGTAGTTTCTTGGTTGGAACACAGTGATATATTCTTTGGTTTACATTACAATTGAGTGTTGTTGTATTTGATAAGTAACCATGATTCTTTTCCCCCTCATTTTATCATTTTTTTTCGCTCAATAGAAACCCCTTGCATATCCCAGAACCTTTTTGTTCACCCTCTTCTCATTGACAACAGTTAAAAAATTTGTATGATTGGATTGCAAGAGTATGATATGTTGCTGAGCCAAAATCTATTTCATATTTCTAAGGAGTTGTCATGTATGGTTGTTAAAGGAACTATTTTCTAATCAACTATGCATACATGAATGAGCTCTTTGTTGGTGCAAGTTTGATCAGACTATGGTCCTTCTCAAGTTACCAACAAAAGGTACCGAGTAGTCTAGAGCACTGGCATTTTCATCTCCTCCGAAGAGAAGAAGTCTCACCTGAAGCGCTGCTGAGACAAATAGATAGGGAATGGTAAGGAAAAGAGTTAGGTGGATTCACATAACCTTCAAGATGCATCCTGATCTTGCGCAAGAGACATGAACATGTCTGAATCTTATCTGTGCAAGAATCAAACCTACTTATGTTGCGAATAAGAATTTAAACATAGAACCATCAAGTAGAACTTATAAACCATAAAGAAGTAATGTAATGCATAAGTAAAACACACAGAGACACATCATATTTTAAAAATTTAGGTCCTTCTTCATATTAGCTTCAAAATATTTCTTTTATTACAGACACATAAATACACAGTAGTGCTCTGTACAAACTCTTGGCTCTGGTCTCATGTTGCATAACTCCAATTCTCAGACTGATACGTCGGTTACATTACATACTAAGGACTTGAATTGATTCGACTAACAACAACCTCACCAAGAGGGAAAGATAATACTAAGTGCAATCATAATCCAACTGAATCACTAGCTAACTAACCAAGCTACACACAAAAAACAACAACCCAACCCTTTTAAAATCATGTTAATCCATATATATAGCTAGGTTGTGTCTTCCGTATCAGTTTGCACACTTTACTGTTTTGTTGCAACCATTTTTTTCTTAGCTGGAGTTGCGCTGTCTTTTGCAACTGATTTTTGTTTCTCTTCCTTGCTCTACTATCCATATTCTAGTGAAGCTTGTGCAACTCATGCTCAGTAAAAACTTGGGCAATTCCTTATCCCAAAAATGAAGGGAAAAACAGGCTTTGACCACAACCCTTGACTCGCCCTCGAGTCAAGTGCTTAGTTATTTCACGAATTCTAGGAGCATCTACTGTTTTCCCTTGTCCTCATTTTATTCTTCCTTCTTCTCTTCTGTTTGTTCTTTCTCTTCTTTTTCCTCTTCAAACGAAGGGCCCAACTCTTAGGCTCGCTCCTTCACTCCTTGAAAGTTTCCAACTTTAGACTGCCACTTCCTGGCGAGGAGTGATGCCTCTACAACAAACTGTTGGGTCTTCTCTTTACTACAGTACTTTGGCTTGGACTCGACCAACAAGTTCCACTCAGAATCTTGTGTCATGTCAACTTGATGCATCTGCATATAAACTTCCTAAATGACAAGTCGAAAGTCACGCAACTCTTTCTTTTCTATGGACTATGCCTCAAAGAGGGCATTCAGTTTGTTGTCCACCTATTGGATTTGGTAAAACTTCTACTGTTTCTCCATCAGATCCATCATGGCCACAACTTCTTCATTCAACACTTGTATCTTTGTGTGCACCTCCTCTAAGACTTGATTACGTCAGGCAATGATGCCCATCCAATCGCTGACTTCCCTGAAAATCTTTGTGCATTCTGCTGTGTGATTGTGTAGTGTTGCTCGAGCATCGTTGCCTTGCAGTACTATCTTCTGCATCTGTTCTTGCAACTTCTAAGGTTGTTTCTCTGCTTCTTGGTGGGTCTGTCGTAACTGTGCTTCTAGATGCTCAACATAAGTGGTGAGTTGTGTCCATGCTCCTTGTATCAGCTCAATTTGGTGCTCCAGATCGCCTGCATTACTGGCTTTAGGCAGTTCAGGTGCAACCTTCCAAATCTCCGACCAGGCTTCAATAAGTCTTTCCTGCACTCTTTCCATTTTGTGCTCAAACTGGATTTTGTCGTGTGCTTCCCGTGTCCTACATGTTTGCATGAGGAGTGACTCCTTCCTTGTGACCTCGACAGACCTCTTAGCCTCCTGGAGCCTTTTCTCTAATTGATCAATTAATGCTCTGATGAGTCCAACTAAGTGCATAGCTGGCCAATGTACCAGGTCAGTGGATAAAGGGGTTGCATCTCTAGGTTCTCATGTTTTCAGTGGAAGTCCACTGGCCGTTGAATGCTCCAAGCGGGTCTCTACCTCCTCCTCTGTGGATGGTCCTGGCACAATCCGCAACCTTAGCGCCGAGGGAAAGAGAGTCATAACCTTTGTTCTATCTATGCATAGTTGCATTAGTTCTGCCCATTGCTGAGATTTCTGGAGAACCCTCTCCATCTTTTCATTCTCGGATGTCGCACTCTACCCAGGTGTTGATTCTAGTTCCTTTTGAGCCTCCGGTATCTCCTGCTCTTTTGTTGCATCTGCTTCATGCGTTGTGCTTTCTTGGGCACCCTCACCCTTGGTCGATGAGGTGATTTACTAGTTTCTTTGGGCTTCCGACTCCTCAACAGTTTGGGTGTCTTTTCCTTGCACCGAAGGCTCAATTTGTTGTTCTTGGATGTCTGGGTTCAGACCAGTTATCTTCATGCTTTGCTTTGGTACTTTGGGGTTTGGACCAAAAACTTCTAGTCTCAGCTTAAACAACTCTTGGGTGATTCCTGGGAGTTCTTGCTTCACTTTCTCTGATTGATCGAGATGCATTGAATCTAGGTTTGTGTTCTATGGTTGAATGGTGGTTTCTCGGGTTGGCGACTGGGGTGGTGGTGATTACGGAGGGTGCTTGGTGACAAATGTGGATGGAAAATTTTCAGGCTTAGGGTCATCCTGAATGTGGATGATGGGGCTTGCTTTGACTGCTGAGCCAATGTGGGGGATGAATGATGCAAGGGGTTTTGGGTTCACAGGTTTATTCGACGAAACCCCAGTTCAGAGCTTCTTCACCATTGGCTAGCAGCTGACGGAGGGCTGGTAGCATTATTTTATTCTTCTCCAATGGGTTCATCTCATCTTCTTCCTCAGAGTTTGATTGTGCTGGAGATTCTGGCTTCTGTGGATCTGGGCCTGAGCTCGGTCCTTCTCCTTCTTCTTTGTCTTTCTTCTTCAGTATCTCCGTAGGAAGAATATAATGCATCCCTGACTTGCACGGGTTGCGTTTGAATCCTAAAAACAACATTACTTCTTTGTCGAAGGCCTCCTCATCCAGATAGAATGGTAGCATCCTTTTATGGAAGTCTTCTCTACTAACATGTCTCGGCCATACAAACGTATGGTGCTAGTTCATGCTGAAGGAAATGTTTCTCATATTGTAGTTGAGGATCTCCTGCGGAATACTCAGCCTCTGTGTTGCAGGTAACTACACAAATTGAACACAACGTCATTGGCGCAAAAGTCTGCTACTGATAATGCATATAGCGTGCATTCTCCCTTGTAGTATGAGCTATGATGTAACAACCATTATGGATTGTCCCTGGTAATATAGGTTCGATTACTGCTCTGTGTCCCCCCTCTTTGTGTTAAAGTTTTCATACAGGTTGAGCTCTCCTTTCTTTTTGCCGTGCTTACCAAGACCCTAGAATCCTTTCGACACATATTCTCCTTCGAAGGACAGTCCGATAAGATGATGGATGTATTCAACATGGATTGGATATTGCTTATCCAACTAGAGACTTCTTTCATGCACCCTACTTATCAGAAATTTTGTGCACCGCGCAACCTCACCAGTGGTACCGAATACTGGTAGGTCTCTAAGGTTCATGATGGTTGAATTGAATAAGTTTACAAATTCTGGTTTTGGCATGAATTGCATGCCTCTAAACCCATCTGGATCCATCTCCTAAAAGACATCTATGTTCACCTAGGGGAACAAAACTAGATCTGTTAGGTCAAGATCAAGGAGCTTAACATGCTCCACTTTCCATTTTAGATCGCCCACAACCTCGACTCAGGGGTCGTAGGGATCGTCTCGTATCGCATATTTAGACATGGATATTTGGCTTCCTGTGGATCTCAACATTCACACTTCTGCGGCAAGCTAGGTACTAGGGTCAGGACTACATATTTCACAATTGTACAGGTTGGTTCGCTCTACCAAATTTGAAAATGGCTATGTTCTTTGAAAATGATGCGTTCTTGGGTGATTTCTTAGAGCCTTATACTTGGCTTAGCGGGCAAGTTTAGCAATGACTGTTGTTCATCAAGACCGTATGGATGCAATTGGATTTGAGTTGTTCGATGGGACGATTCAATGGGGTAAATTAGATTGGGTGATTCTAGAATTTACTTACTTGCGTGAGTGGGATAGGGATGTGGCCGATTTCAGACCTTTCCATTTGACGGGAGGGTATAGCGACGCGAACTCGATGACATATTTGTGTATCGTGACTTTATGGATTAACTAACTTCATATGGGATACCATAATGGCAATAAAGGATATGACTGGACAGGGTTCATGTGGTACATGGACTCAGATTGTATTCATATTTGTTCTCCCTTCGACTACAAAGGGAGTCCCTGTCATATTAATGACTGCCATTAATGGATTCTCTTATGCTTCGCATCTTGCACTGATAAGTCATTAGTTCTGTATCAAAAAACACTTAAACAGAAAATGAACTACGTGTCAYGGTGCACCATTGCGCACATCAACTTTATTATCTGAATTTACAAAATTTTTAGAAAACTCAAATCTAAATATTATACATGCTCCTTCGGACTAGAGAAACAGTCCTCGTTTCTTAGTTTTGAAACATGTAGGGATTTAGGTGAGCGTCATTCACCCATCCTGGCTGCAGCACACCATCTAGTTGCTCAAGTTTGACTACTCTTGAGGGTCGGATCTCCGCAATTATAAATGGTCCCAAGCAGTGTATGCACATCTTTCCAGGATGCTTCTGGTACTGACTATCGTAGAGTAGAACCTTTTCTCCTTACGTAAATACATTGGTATTAATGTTCCTATCATGCCAATCTTTTTGTATTTATTTTTCCACTGATTAATGGAAATTTGATAGAAATCTAGTCTCCTCGAGTTCTTGTAAGTCCATAAGCCTCTGCGCAACTGATTCCTCCTCTGACATATGTATGATTTGTTCAATATACAAACTTCAAGTGATGAATTCTGTAGGCACCACAACCTCTTTCCCATAAAATAGCTGGAACGGTGTGTACCTATGGATTTTCTTTGTGGTTGTCTTGTAAGCCCATAATACTGCTAGGACTCTATCATCCCAATCTTCCCAATTTGCGCAACAAAATTTTTTCAAACCTATTTCGAGAATCTTGTTGAATGCTTCTACTGTTCCATTGGCCTATGGGTAGTAGGGGATTCTTTTGTGATGTTGGATCAAGAACTATGTTGTAATCATTTATATAGTGCTACTAATAAAATGAGCTCTCTGATTGTTGGTTAGGCTCCTAGGACATTCAAAACGAGTGATAATATTCTCAAAGATGAACCTAGAAACAATATTGGTCGAACAATCCTGAACAACTGATGCTTCAACCCAACGTGTAAGGTAGTCAGTTGCAATGATGATGTACCTAACCTTTGAATGCTTGGCTATGGGGTTGAATTGTCCAATGAAGTCAGCTTCCCATTTCTCGAATGCTTGTAGATCTCTAACTAGTTGTAATGGTAATTCATCACGTCGTGATGACTTACCCACTCGTTGACAAACATCACATGATCTAGCGTACAGTTTTGAACCCTTGAAGAGTTTTTCCCACCAAAGTCCTCCTTGTAGAAATTTATGTGCAATGACCTTTCCTCCTACATGACCTCCTACAAATCCACTGTGGCATTCCCAGAGTATATCTTGTCTTTCATGATCCAGGACACATCTTCTGAGGATACTGTCTAGTCCTAGTTTATACAAATGTCCGATGATCAACTGATAATTTGCTTCTCTAACAACCATGTGGTGTTTCTGGGTTGTGGAATATGTTTCTGGGTAGGCCCCTGTACTTAAGAAGATTTCTATGTCCTCCAGGTACTCTGGTATGGCCTCGACCCAGAACAAGTCTTCATCTGGGAGCTAATTGTCTACTGCTCCACCACTTTCCCCTGATTCTAATTTGGACAGGTGATCAGGTCCTACGTTGCATCTTCCCAAATTAATGATAACTTCAAAGGAAAATTCCTGAAATAACAACAACCATCTACAAATTCTCCCTTCCAACACAGGTTTGTTAACTAGATATTTCAATGCAAAATGATCAATAAAGAACTTGAAATGCGAACCTAACAAATAATGTCTAAATTTCCGCAAAGCATAAATCATGGCTAAGCCCTCTCTTTCCGTCATTGTGTAGTTTCTCTCTTCTTGCGACAACTTCTGACTCGCAAAATAGATAGGATGGTCCATAGCTCCATCTCTAGGTTGCGTTAAGATAACTCCTAAGGCAATTCCCGAAACATCTACATGGACATGAAATTAATTCTCCCAGTTTGGGAATATCAGACCTTAAGTGTCTCAAATGTTTTATCACATTCTGGAGTCCATTGGAACGTTTGAGTCTTTTTCAATAGGTTTTCCAGAGGTACAGTAATGTTGGCATATCTTCGGATGAACTTGCGATAGTAACCTATGTGTCCCAGTGTGGAGCGCAACTGTTTAGCACTCATAGGTGGGGGTATATTTACAATGACCGCAACTTTGGTTGGGTCTACCAATACTCCTTCTCGGAAGACTATGTGGCCCAACAAATTCCCATGTGGTACATAGAAGATGCACTTTCTAAGATTCAATGAGATCTGTAATTCTCTGCATCTGTCAAACATTATCCGCAACAGTGCTACATGTTCCTTGAAAAAGATATATATTGTCCAATCATCCATATAGACTTCTATAAACTTGTGAATGAACTCTCTAGAAGTTTCTATTACAATCCTGGAGAAAACCGTAGGGGCATTCTTTAAGCTAAATGGCATCACATTGTATGCGAAAGATCCCCATTCTGTTATGAATGTGGTCTTCATTTTTTCCTCTTCGGCAATCCTGACTTGGTGGTACCCTAAAAATCCATTTGTGAATGAGTATGATTCCTTCCCCACAAATTTTTCTAGCACCTCATCAGTAAAGGCTGCTGGGAAAGGGTCATGCACATAGGCAGAGTTAAGGCTTCTATAGTCTACACAGTTTCTAATATCCTCTGTGCCTTTCTTGCTTTGAATAACTATTGGGTTGACCCATTCTTCTTCTTCTACTGCAAAAATGAGTCCTGCCTCCAACATTTTATCTATATCCTTCTTAACCTTCTCTTTTACTGTAGGGTTAATATGGTATGGTCTATGTCTCACAGGCTTTGATCCTAGTTTCAATTCAATTTTTGTTTCTCCCACAACTCTTTTGATTCCCTTTAAATCCGAAAAAGTCTTTGGGAACAAATCCTCATATTCCCACAACAAACTTTGTATCTATTGACTAGTTTTCTCATCCCAGTAGTCTCCCACCATAGCTATCTTGGGTTTCTCTATGGTATGTATATTTATTTTTCACAATTTTAATGGGTGATTGTAGGAGCTATCAGTCTGGCTGGGTATGGTGTTCTGGATTTCTCTGTTCTCCTCTGTCTCTTTTATGGGTAGGTTTCTCAATTCCTCTAAGTCATCTAGGATTTCTGAATCCCTGCTAATCTGATAAAATTCTATAGGTTTCTTAGCTGGGGCAGGTGAAGGTTAGTCTGAAGTTCTTGGCTATGTTTGGAACATACCACTAAGTTTGATTCCTGATTACCATTATCTTTAAAAATAAATTCTTTAATATTTAGCAGAACTACTTGAAGCTTAGGGTACTTGTAAATGAGAAGTCCTTGAAAAAAATGAGCTGCCAATGTTTGCCAGTCACTGGTATGTATTTTGGTTTCCTCATGTATGAACCAAGATTTTGGTATTGAACCTAAAGAGTGGGGAAATACCTGGACCCAGAAGTGAGAGGGTATTCCCGCAACTTGCCACTATGCCACACATTGTTCAATATGCACTTTAGGATCTGATTCTCTGTTGAATAGTTGCGCAACTTGGAGATCCATCTGCATATTTGATTCTAGCTGCTCCTTATCTTGGAACCTATACTTGATAGATTTCTTCAAATCATCCAAAGTTATCAGTAAGGATTTATGATTAGCCCACCTTCTGGCAGGGGTGTCCTGAAAAGCTATATCTAGTACCGATATTCTTTGATCTTTTACTACCTTTTCTTCCATGTTGAGCATAAAACTGTCTAGTTATGAGGTGCCATCGTATACTAGGTGTTCTCTAACTTCGGTCCCAACCCATCTGGTTACTCTGACAGTTGCGTATCTTCTTGAGAATATTTCATACGAACCTTGTTTCCAACTGTCAAAAGCCAATTCTAAATCTTCGTCTACTGACTGTATGCTTCTCCAACTTGCTGATCCATCAGTAGTAGGATTTATATAATCATCTCTTGTTCCTGCTATTACGGTATATAGCTAGTCCAAGTCTTGTCCTTCCATATTATTGTTTGTTGTCTCTGTATACCTGGGTCCTACATATGGATCCAAAGGTTGAACTACCTTGATTCCATTAGCCTCAAAGGTCATGGTGTATTTATTTAAGTCGATTGTTGCATAGCTATTATAGGCCCAATCGATGCTAGGTAGTGTAGGGTTAGGGTCCTTATCTCCCATGATCTCAATGAATTCAAAGTAAACCACTGTCTTTCATCCTGCAATGTATATTACCACATTCTCTAGTCTTCCAATGGGGAAGATACAATATTGGTTTTCCACTCTTAATTGAGTTGGGGAATATGTCATCCTAGGTTTTCCTAAGGCTTCCTAGGTCTTCTTAGGCAGAATGATCACATCGGATCCTATATCCAACATGACGTCTTTAATCTCAAATTCATCTAACTGGGATACTAGTCTGAATTCTTTTCCAGTTCGTACTTTTCTTCGCTACACTCTCTAAGTTCTTTTCTCAGAAATATTAGCCCTTATTCCTGCTTCTAGGGGTTCTTCGTTCCGTAAAACTAGGTATAGCACATTACACAACTTTTCTATTACTTAATCATTTCCCAGAATATCAGAGAATAATTGAAACCAAAGGTCAACTACATTTTGATGTTTCTCAGGTTGTCTCAATATGACTACAGGGTTTCTAGGTGCAGGGGGTGAAACATGGACTTGTGCCATATTAGGATAAGCAATAGGCTATGGGAGTTTCTATTGCATCTCAAGGCTAGGAATATTATGGAATACTTCTATGGAATCTTTAAAGAACAACTTTTGTTTTAGAGGGTCGTACCTGTCTTCTTTAGGTTTTGCTTTCTGGATCTAAGGTGGAGTATCAGCATCAACTCCTGTCTTTGCTCCTCCTCGAGTAACGATATTAAGGTTGGGAAATTGTACCTTAATAACTCTCTTGATTTTTTAACTGATGAGGTTAGTTCCTTGTTGTCGTACTCTATCTTCCCATTTTGCAATCAATTATGGGAATTCTTTAGTTGCATCCCCATTGGTTCTGCAATGAGAGCACCATGGTCACCTTGGATGAGGACAATCTCTAGCCATGTGACATTTCTCATCACAGTTATAACATCTTATTGGACCTCTTCCCCTATTTCTTCCTCCTCTAAAGTCTCCTCCAACTCCACCTCGTCGACCTCTTCTTCGTCCCTGAGGTTTTTCATTCACCTTGAATGTGGTTCAGTCTAACCTATCTTCAAGTGCATCCAACACTCTACATTGATTGTTTGTATGTGTGGTAGATGCAAAAAACTCACAATGTACTGTATTTGGTATTGTCAAATATTTCTGCATAATGGGGCATTGTCTTGGCCCATGCCCATGGATTTGACAGTTTTCACAATACTCAACTGTTGGTTCTTCTTGGCCTCCTGGAAAGGCATGATATAGGGTGGGGTTATCGAAAGGTAAGTTCGTAGACAGTTTCACAACTCCTCCCATGGGTCATGGTGGGTGTACCATCATATTATGAGGAGGTCCCATTCCCCTTACTCATGGACATTCATTCACCATATGTCCTTCTTTATAACATCCGGTGCACCAGACCTATGGTCGTCCTGGCCTGGGTATCATCAGCTCTTGAATCTTCTCTTTAAGTGTCAATATCTACCCTTGTAGTTGCACTAGATTTGCATCTGCTGGGGGTCTAGTCATTCTCAGGCTCCCAGGGTATCCCGTCATGGATTCAATCTTCATCGATTGTTCCAATGCATTTGTTAAAGTGGCTATCCACTATTGCGTTAGCGGAATCTGAGTAAGAGGAAACAACCCCTAAATGTATCATTCCCTTTTATGTTCTTTGTGGATTGGATGTGCCAACCTCCCTATAGGATATTTAAACTTCTGGCTATATTCCCATGTTGACTCACATCTCACGCAACTCATACAAAGCCTATTGTTTTGACTAAGGTAGTTTGAACTCTGCTATGAACCTTGTCTGTACCTAGCCAAGAGTGAACTCTTGACCTTGCATTCCTAGCACTCCTCGCTCAATGATATTCATGTACCACTTGAGAGAACGATCCTTCAAGGTAGTGTGGAACTCTACCAACTTATTCGCACCTGAAGTCCCTCTGGATATCCAGATTGCTTCACACAAGAACCAGTTCTTCTCAACGTCTTCATCTCCCTTACCCCAAAATTATGGGTATCGAGCAATCGAACCTCCCGCATGGCCAACCACTGCCGATCTTGTTGTTCTTATCAATATAAACCCTAACGGTCCTTCTTGCGATCTACTGGAGGATCCCAATATCCTCACTGTACTTGCACTTCCTGGTTGTGACTAACTAACTAATTGTACTAGAATAGAACTAGCATGAGAACATACCACTTGTATAGAAGACGCTTGGGGTATAGGTGATTTGGGGCTGGCGCCACTGGCTTTGGGGTGGTTTTATTTGATCTGGGGGGTCTCATTTTCTTCCACTGGAATGATCTCTTTGGACGTATTCCCGATCTCTCCTATTATCGGGGATGAATCTTCTCTTTCTTCTTCAAGATTCATGTCAGCTTCTTCCTCTCTCATGT
>SNQJ01S0017214.1:29194-74331 GCA_010110895.2 Picea sitchensis
AGCCTTTCCCTACCCCAAGAAAGGGTGTTTACGCTGCCATATCAGTCGAGGACATAGTCAACATCCCCTCCTCCATCAAGAAAACCTTAATCCACAAGGGGATTTCTCTCATCAATATTCCCCTTGCATCTTTCTTGAAAATCGTCTCTGCTCGCGAAAAAGATTGGCAGTTCTCAGCTGCAAATTCGATAATATATCCTTCTAATGTGGTATTGACCCAGAAATAAATCACTCATGTAACTGGCCAATCTAGCCTCTAAAGTGGTTCTTGGTTTTTGGTTTCCCAAGAACATATCCTCTTGAATCGTTCTTGGAAATTTGGAGCTTCTTGGAGCCTCTTTATCTAGTGGAAAAGTTCTTCCAAAAACTTAAACCATAAAATCTCATATTGGTCGCTCGATATTTCTGAGTAAAAGATTGCTTCACGGGTTTCTTCCACCTATTTTCCCCTCAGTTCCGCTTCTTTCCATATGAAGGCATCACAGTTTATTTCCCACCATTGGTCAATACTAGATCTGTGGATTCACAGAAGCATCCTCCCTATAGGTTCCCTTTTAACTCAGGTCCTGACAATAGAACCATTTTGTTGGTGCAAGTTTGATCAGACCAGGGTCCTTCTCAGGTTACCAACAAAAGGTATTGAGTAGTTTAGAGCACTGGCATTTTCATCTCCTCCAAAGAGAAGAAGTCTCACCCAAAGTGCTATTGAGACAAATATATAGGGAAGGGAAAGGAAAATACTTAGGAGGATTCATAGAACCTTCAGGACTCATCCTGATCTTTCACAAGAGACATGAATAGGTCTGAATCTTATCTATGCAAGAATTGAACCTACTTATGTCGCAAACAAGAATTTAAACATAGAACCATCAAGTATAACTTATAAACCATAAAGAAGTATTATAATGTAAGTAAAACACATAGAGACACATCATATTTTGAAAATTCAGGTCCTTCTTCATATTAGCTTCAGAATATTTCTTTGATTACAGACTAAAAAATACACAGTAGTGCTCTGTAGAGACTCTTGGCTTTGGACTCATGTCGCAGAACTCCAATTCTCAAACTGATACGTCAGTTACATTACAGACTCAAGACTTGAATTGACTCGACTGAAAACAACCTCACCAAGAGGGAAAGATCGGTCTGAGATTAATCACAATTCATCCGAATCACTAGCTAACTAACCAAGATACACATAAACAACAACAAACTAACCCTTTTACAATCATGTCCATCCCTGTATTTAGCTAGGTTGTGTCTTCTGTCTCGGTTTGCACTCTTTCTTGTTTTGTTGCAACCATTTGTTTCTTAGCTGGCGTTGTGCTGTCTTTCACAACTAATTTTTGTTGCTCTTCCTTTCTCTGTTGTCCAGCTTCTAGTGAATCTTGCGCAACTCGTGCTCAGTCAAAACTTGCGCTATTACTTATCCCAAAAATGAAGAGCCCAACACGCTTCAAGAAAAAGGTTGAAAACTGAGGCTCACCATGCCCCTGACAAAGGGAAAGCCACTACTGCCCCTTCCTCACCTTCAAATGATTCTGATAAATCTGTGTCCTCACGCATGCATTTGAGGGATGATTTCTCTCCTGTGATCAACAAGATTAAGCCTAAAGGCTCCACACAACATAAGGAATATTCATAGAGATTAAAAGGTGATAGCAACAACAAGGGAAAGATTGCCTCACAAATTGGGAAATATGGATTTTAAGTTTTATTTTATTTATTGTTGATGACAGTTGACTTTAGAAAATTTGGACATGTTTTCTTTGGATATATGAGTTATATATTTTTGAAAATAATTTCAAATATCAATGAGATAAATTGTCAAATATGAATGTGATGATGGGAGTCACAAGGAGGGGTGTTTTGTTTAATTAACTAGTTATGTTATGATTGTTAAGAACTTAAGGGAGTCACAAGGGGTCCCACCTACTAGTTATTATTTATTTAAAAACCCCGATTATGATTTATTACTTTTCCCCCTTAACTAAAAAGTTGGTTGAGTTTTTAGTTAACTTAACTAATGAAGTAGTTCAACTACTTCTACCAATTATAATTTGCTTAAAGGAAAAAGGAAAGGGAGGAACAAGAAGGGGATACAAAGGTTTTCTCTTTGAGTTTATGTTGAGATAGTCCAGTTTTCATTCATTCCTTAATTTATCATAAGCCTAATTCTTTTTTATGATAGAAGGGTCTTATTGTAGACATCAAGATTCAAGGTTGAATTACATCATTCAGGCACTTGTTTTTAAGAGGTGTTGATCTATCTTTGATAGTCTGTGTAGACTTGTCTGTTTGTGAACTAGTTTTCATGACTGACAATGACTATTGTGCAGAGTTGAGTGGGCAAAAATCTATGGCAAGATGATCAAGCTTTTAGAGTTCAGGTTTTCAATTTTCTGTCAAAGGTCCTTTTGTATGTTCCATTGGGGATGTCTAAGTTTAACTTTGGTCCAAAAATTCTTCACGAAATTTTGTAAAGAGAATGACTCTTTCGTGAATTGGAATGAAATAAAGGATTTCTTTATGTCTTATCTATCTTTATTATCATCTTGGTGTATTTTCTTATGTCTCTACATTTATTTCAACAACTGTTATATTTAGGAAATCATATAAATAATGAATTTTCCAGCAAGCTTTTATTTATAAAAAGTCTAGCCTAAGCACTTGTAATCAATACTTGTGAGTTACAATATTAATTTTGATGGCTATAAACATAGGGTGACATTCCCGACTATTTTTCTTTAGCCAAGCAAAATCTGAAAATGCTTGAGTAAGATCATTTCATATCTTTTCCTCAACATTTATTTGGTGACTATACTAGGGAGATATTCAATATCTCTCTGGTTAATTCTTATACTCGATTATCATCGAATACATCTATTCTTTTGATATTGATTCTTGGACTGTTTTATTTCTTAATGACTGTTCCTATTGCAAGGCAACCCAATATTGAGCCCGGTCTTCAAGATCAGACCAACATTGCTTTGAACCTGTTTAACACTACCAATACTCGTGTTGAGCTTAATCATTCATGGGAAACAATTGAGTGAGATATTAGTTCCGAAGAACATTGGGAAGATAGACATAGACAACCTAGATATCAATAGTAACATTCTTGTTCCTTTAGTTTTGGCCTTTCTTTCATGTCCTTAGACTCTCGTGTCTCTAGAAGAAGAAGAGGCTTATCACCCGAAATTAATCCTATTGCTGAAATAGGAAGAAGAAACATTGTGTTATCTACCCAACAAAGTGCTCTAAGGAGAACTTTGTTTGATTCTTCAAGTTCATCTTTTATCCTTCACCTATCATCCACAAGATGGCATCTAGTGGTGGCTCTAGTGGCTCTGGAAGTGTTTCCTCTTCTCATTATTCATCTTCATAAGTAATTGGTAGCTTATATAGCCACCATATCCCTGTCCGATCTACCACAAATCCCACCAAATCCATAAAAAAATATGGGCTTTTCCCATTTGAAGAAGATGCCACAACCACAATGTGACATGTGTCCTCTCCTCTTAACCTAGCACCTGCTACTCGTCCACTTCCTAAATTCAAAGAACATCTTCCTAGTTTTTTAGGAAATAACATTGTCACTACAAACGAACACCTAGTGGCATTTTCTAATTCTTGTCACAACATAGGAACCAATGACAATGATACTTGCATGCACTTATTCGTCAATTCCTTGGAAGGAAAGGCTATAGCCGATTTCTTTGACGTTCCTCCTAAGATTATGTCTACTTGGGAGGAGTTAATTTATTGGTTCATATCTAGTTATGGGCAATCTAAAAGCCCAGCCAAGAAGCTATGGGAATACAATAACATCGCCTATAAGGATGGTGAGACCATCAAGTCTTTTAACTTGTGTTTAACTAAGTTATACAATCATATCCCTGAACTCATTCAACCTCATAACCAAGCCACTTTCATGCATTACCTTCCCCCTACCGTCATAGGCTTGAGGAAAAATCCATTGATAATCGCAGTTCCGCTTTGCATACTTGTTTAGAGTATGAAGAACAACTTGAAAGAACAGGTCCTCCTCAGGTAGAATAGGTTAAACAGACAGACATGTCCACCCTCTTATGACTAGTACACGATATGAACACTCGTATGATAGCATATGAGAGAAAAGGGACTGTATCACCTCTCATCCCTGAGGCTTCATCCTCTTCCGCACCCCCCTTTAGAAACCCAATTGGAAATAATTTTCAAAGTAAAGCTATCTTGCCTCGAAGTTGGTGTAACTTTTGTGAAGAGCACCACGAGGACACCACATGTGAAGTAAGAAAGAGTGACAAAGATAATATATTTGGTAAAATACCTGAAACTATTATCGCTGTACTATATTTTGCAGAGCCAGAAGATGTTATGATCATCAATACTAGGAAAAAAGCCTATGCTCCCAAGGGAAAATTCGATCCTCCTTGCAATTATTCTAGCCCAAGCTCACCCTCACTCGTTGCTACTATTTAGGTTCCTAAGGTTCAGTCAAGGAACAACTTCCCCTCTCCCCTCTTCCAAGTACAATATCTTGAATCAATTGGCCAACATCAAATAATATGTAACCCTTCTAGACATCGTTGTTGTCCCTAAGCATCAGAGGCATCTGAAATAATTCATGGAAGGAAAAGCTTTCATTGTAGCCAACCTCTCTGAAGAGGTGAATGAAGAGGATTCGTCTGTAAATAAAGTAGGTGTACATAACTTTAGATATCCTGTAAAAAACCCCCCTTTTTATATTTCTCTAAAGATTATGGATAATATTGCCCATTGTTGCCTCATTGATGACAGTTCAGGCCCAAGTGTGATGTCGAAGATTATTATGGAATAGATAGGCTTGTCCTGTACAAATGAAAAATCCATAAGCATGCTCTCCTATAATAGTCTACAACAAACGACTATAGGTGATATTAAATATGTGACCTTAGTTTTGTACTCGCACCCTGAAATAAGGACAACCCTTAGTATTCAGGTAATTGATATGCCAGTAAGAAATTACTCAATCATCTTGGGAAGGAAAGCCTTAATGGGTGGATACCTCTCACTTGACAAAACACATTTATTTGTTCCTCGGAATGGTAAAAACATTATAGTCCTTAGAGAGGGAAGAATTTCACCTTACATAGAGAGTGTCCCACAACCTAATGTAAACTATATCGAAGAGGACCTAGGAGTGTAATGCATCTTTGCTGAGGATAACATTCCCTTGGGACAAATTGATTTAGATGATGGTATGTGGCACATGCACTTTGATGGGCCATGATCCAATGAAGGTAGCGAAGTTGTCATTATCTTGATTTCTCCTGTAGGAAAAATCCATAACTTTTCTTATAGGTTGGAGTTTTCTTGCAAGAAGAATGTCACTGAATTCAAATCTTTATTATTAAGCATTGAAAATGCCTATAATCTTGGCTATGGTCACCTTTCAGCTTTTGGGGATTCTGATATTTTTGTTAACCTCATACGTAATATTTACTCCCCTAGAAACAAGTTGATGAAACGATACACCCAAACTGTTTGGGCATTTATATCGAACCCTTTAACTTTCAACATTACTCATGTTAAGAGGGAATTGAACTCAATGGCTGATTGATTAGCTATTTTTGCAGCCTCTCCTAATCGAATATTTTTGCCTCATAGACCTAATTGTACTTTCCAATATCTATAACGCCCACATATCCCCGACAATATAGAATCTTGGCAGGTCTTCCCTAATGATGAGAGAATTTGTGATTTCATTCAAAATGAACCTTTTAAGCCCAAGACAATTATATCCATACAAGATAACAATATTCCTAAGGGATTTACTCCTATAGAGAGTTTGTTTTCATCGAGTGACGTAGGCAATAAAGAGAAAGAAAAATAAGAGGAGTCGAAAAGGAAGGTGGGTGAAACCATCTCCTTGAACATTGGGACACCCAAATCTCCAAAGAATGTTAAAATAGGTGCCAAATGTTCCGATGAAGAGAAAATGAAGTTTTCCAAGCTACTTGGTGAATTTCAAGATGTTTTTTCTTGGTCTTATGAGGATCTTTGCGGTTTTGATCCTAGTCTCATACAGCATGCCATCCCCATCAAAGAAGGCATAAAACCAGTTAGGTAAAAACAAAGGCCTATCAACCCTGCACTAGAAGCCATTATTCGAAAGGAGTTGGAAAAACTCTTGAAGGATGGAATCATCTTTCCAGTCAATTATCCTGAGTGGGTTTCAAATTTGGTCCCTATTCAAAAATCAACTGGTGAGATCAGATTATGCATTGATTTTCATGCATTAAATCAAGCTAGTATAAAATATCACTTTCCTCTCCCTAATATGAAAATGATTTTGCAACAAATTGCAGGGTCACAAATGATGTCCTTACTTGGCGGTTTTTCCGGTTACAATGAAATCAAGGTAAAAAAGGAAGATAAATATAAAACCACCTTTATTACTCATTGGGGTACCTTTTCTTATGAGCGTATGCCTTTTGTTTTATCTAATGTAGGTGCCACTTTTCAAAGAGCTATGAAAATATCTTTCGATGATTTGATTGGCAAGATCATTCAGATCTACTTGGACGACTTAACTGTTTATTCTAAAACCCAATCAGACCATTTTGGTCATCTGAGAAAAGTTCTCATGCGATGTAGGAAATTTGACATGTCTCTAAATCTTTCTAAGTCCATTTTTGATGTTACCGAGGGAAAAATCCTTGGACACATTGTCTCTGATGCAGGAATAAGTATTGATCCTAAAAGGATTGCTGCTATCCTTAATATTCCTACTCCCACTTCAAAGAAGGAGGTTCAATCTTTTATGGGGGTCATTAACTTTATCCGTAGGTTTGTTCCATATTTTTTTGTGATGGTCAAACCAATTCATAATCTTCTTAAGAAAGATTGTTATTTTTCTTGGACAACTGATGTTGAAAATTATTTTGAAGGGATTAAGAAAGAAATCAGTTCCACACCGGTTTTGGCGAATCCAGATTTTGAGAAGGAATTCACGATATATACTAATGCCACCAAGGAAGCATTTTTTGCTGTCCTGATGAAAAATGATGACCAAGGTCATGAAAAACCGATGGCTTACACGAGTCAAAGTTTGTATGATGATGAGTTTAAATATTATTTTATTGAGAAACTTACTTTCTCTCTCATTAAAGCTGTTGAAAGTTTCACCAGTTCAACTTAGCTAAGAATACGTTGGTAAAAGTCCCTTTACCCGCTGTCAAGTTTTTTCTTTCACAGACTTATCTTTCAGGAAATCTTGCACAGATAGTTCCCTTTCAGCTCTCTTTTAAATTGATGATCATATCCTCCCTATGTCTGAACATCCCTGGTACAAGGATTTGGTTTATTATTTACAAAACCAAATATGTCCAGACAACTTAGACACTCATCAAAGGAGAAGGCTCCGTATTGAATCTACAAGATACATCATTATAGGAGACTTCTTATTTCGAAGATATGTTGATGGTGTACTGCTTCGCTTTGTAAACAATGAAGACACACATAAACTATTGCAAGAAGCTCATGGTTCTTCAAGTTTTGTCATTCATGTAGGAGGTCATTTTTTTGCTAAAACCACTGCCTTCAATATTATTAGAAAAGGATACTATTGGCCTTCAATCTTTCGTGACTCTTATGTTTTTTCGAGATCTTGTGACAAGTGCCAAAAATTTGTTGGGAAAGAACGCCTTTCTGACATGCTATTACAACATGTCCTACCAAACTTTCCCTTTTCAAAGTGGGGATTGGATTTTATTGGTCGTATTAATCCTCCATCTTCAGTTGGACAGGTTTTTATTTTGATAGCCACAGACTATTTTAAAAAATGGGCTGAAGCTGTCCCACTTAAGCATTCCACAGATGATCAGGTATTTTCTTTCCTTGAAGATAACATTTTTTCCAGATTTGGTCTTCCATTGGAAATTATTACAGACAATGGTCCCACATTCATTTATGCTAACCTGACCCAATTTTTAGCTAAGTTGGGGGTTACAAATTTCACCTCATCAACTTATTATCCCAAAGGGAATGGGAAGGATGAGTCTACCAACAAAAATATGGTAAGAATCGTCAAAAGGCTCATCAAAGACAAGCCTCGTCAGTGGCACACTCTCGTCACTTACGCCCTCTGGGAAGATCAAACTACCACCAAGGTATGCATTGGTTGCACTCCTTTCCAGCGTGTTTATGGTCAAGAAGCCATCCTGCCAACTGAGCTGGAAATTTCTTCCTTAAGGTTGATGCTACAGATCGAAGAATTAAATTCTTCCAATGTTTCACAAAGGATAAACACACTCCTAGCTTCGGAAGAGAAAAGGATATTTTCTTTGGATAATATAAAAAGGAGACAACAAATTGTTAAGAATTATTTCAGCAAGAGTGTCAAGACTGTCAAATTTAAGGTCAATGGAAAAGTATTGCTGTGGGATTCAACTCACACTTATAGGGGAAGACATTCAAAATTTCAAAAATTATGGCTGGGTCATTTCAAGATCGCTTTTGTCTTAGGTACTAACTCTTACATTCTAAAATATTTATAGGAGCGATTGTTTTCCTACAACACTAACGGTTCTCACTTGAAGCATTATGTGGAACCAACTTGAAAAGATCTAATGCTGTTTGGATTTTCTATAAACTAGTAGTCTAGCTTTGCTTTCAGTTTTTCACTATTTTCTTTTCTGCTTTACAATAGTTTGACTTTATATTTATGTTTTTAAACATTTTCTACTGCTTTTACATTTCTGTCATTTTATTTTTGTTGTTTTAATATTTGCAATTTTATTTCTATCATGATTTTATTGCTTACTATATTTTTGGTCAAGAATAAGATGTTGGATCGGTTCTGCCACAGTGTCACTCATGCAAGATATTGTTGGTCAACAATAATCAATATTACATAGCTGTTACGATGTTTCCCCCGAAAACACACTTGAATTTGTTATCTTCTTTCACTGCTATCTTATAAAGAGATTGGTCATCTCCCGCTCCTGCTTTCCATTTCTTCATCCATTTGAGAATTAAAGAGCAAGTCCATTAATTTCTCTCCTTGAAGTAAAGAGTAAAATCTGATTGAATGATCATGCATACATGGATAAACCCCCTCATACTTAACATTTTTCATGAGTTATTCTCAAATTCCCAATCATTTTTGTATTAAATCCGCTCACTTCCTCCTATTGCATGATCATTCTGGTAATGTCTTCTTGATCCACTGTTCTTGGTCTGCGAATCCATGGGTTCTAAGTTCTAAATCTGTTGAAATTTTGTTTCCCTGTGGAGTCGCGAGTATGTTGACGATAAAAATCGCAATGAGGATTTCGCCCGTAAAGTATTTCTTAAGCCTATTAATTATAAGCTAATGACATATATAATACTAGTAGGTGGGACCCCCTTGTAGATTGGAGGATCATGTTCTCATTTGATATTTCTGTTGTTATTCGACACTGCTTACAAGGCTCTACATGATTTATGGTGAAATGTTAGTTCTAATTGCGACAAATGGATGATGGATAAGACATGTTATCTATGGTTTGTACTGATATAGGCTCTAATGTCATGTCGTAATGGATTATGATGTCCATCATTACCTTGCTATTTAGTCCTTGGTTTATTACTTGTGACACCTGCAAAATATACAGGTTAGTAACAATAAATAAAGAGCAATTGAAAGGAAATAAAGCAATATAAAAAAAATGCAAAAGGAAGAAACTAGACTATAGTAATATGCTACACTATATGAATTGGAATTAAAGGGATGGTTGTTAGTCCTAGCTAATGAGGTTTGTGGCTATACTATTTATTGAGTTATATGGAAACACATGTGATATACATTATATTATAATTGGCAGTGGTTAATGTGACATAAGGTGGCCCTTTTGGCAAATAGTAGATGTTGGTTTCGATGCATGGTTTAATTGAATGAATTAATGGAAGGCTAGCTAGTGTGTACTAATGAATTGAATGAGTGGGGTTGGAGGCGACTTGAATTTACTGCAAATCACTCATAATCCTTCCACTGGCTGCCACCCTAGCTTAGCTATTGTCCAACTGTGTTTTGCTGTGGTTAAGCTCCTATTTTCAAGCAGAGGAATAACCGCTTGGCCAAGCTCGCGTTTTTAAGGCTTTCTTGGTAAATTTGTGATATTTTTTTGGAATAGATTGTTTGTGTGGTTTTCATGGAAAATGGAAATGATGGTTGAAATCACAATGTTTCATTAATTGTTCTGAGTGTTAGAATCCATAAAATCTATCTGTCATACTTATTGGTCTTGGTTGAAGGGTTTTAATTCGGTCCAGTTTGGCTGGCTGTTTGCACATATTCTTATCACCATACCCCGTCGTTTTTTTGTATGGGGTTGTCGGGTTTGAAACACCTTGTTCCACTGCATATCATTTCACTTGAGTATGGGTTCGTTCATGTTATTGATTCTTGTGCAGTGGGTTATGATGGTTGTTATGCCAAAGGGCTTGTTTAAGGTTGATTGCTATTTCTCGGCTCCGTTTTATCTCAACATTCTTGGGTTGATTGGGAAAACCATGAGGGTTATACCATACGTTTTCTAGGTGCTGTTATAGGACTAAAATGGGGCCTTTGCTCCTCTGTTAATTGTCTCTCCTATCTCGTGAACTATCACCATATCTATGAAGTTATTGATGGTATACCCTGTGTGTCCACCATTGGTTTCAGAGGTTCTCACCCGATTTTGGGGGTTGACTCCAGTCTCCCTATGTCGGTCCATAGAGAAAACCCTTGATTTATCAAGCCCGGGTTTTGATAGAGGCAAACGTTACGTGTTGTCGGGTATACCGTTGGTTTTCATGAGTTGGTGGTGTATTGTCGACAGTGTTCGATTTCTGGCTCATCTCTATTGGTTATGTTGACAATGGTGTTGGTTTTGGTATTAGTCATTGTATTGGTTATTATGACAATCGAATTGATAAGCTCAACATGGTAAATTGGTTCATTGGAGAAATGGATTGAATACATCGTCATTGTCTCTTACATCGTAATTGTTGAATTGTTAACCCAACATTAGTTTATAATTGATTAAGTCACAATGATGCTTCGTGCATGATGCCTTGGTATGTGTGGGATTCCTACAACATATTATGTTGAGTTGATGGTTGCTGTGACTATGTGTTTTAAATCGCCAAATGAAAGCATTACGATCATGATAATTGTGGCGTAGATATCCATTGTATATGCTATGAATATTGTTTGGTTGCACCATTAGAGATGGTAGAGTTTTTTTTTAGTGGTATGGCTTTGTTGCAATTTGATCGATTTCAGCACTGGGATTGGGCATATTATTGCTGCCTCATTGTATTGGATTGATATCTCAACATCGTTGATTTCTGGTTTCATGGTAATTAGACATGTCAGTCCCAGAAATGATCTCATTTTTTTTTAGTGGTCTGTGTATCCCACAATGTTGTATGAATTGAAATTGTGGTTGGTGTTACTATGTGTTTAAATGGAAAGTCAAGATTGTTGTAAATTGAAATATTGATCATTGTGTTTGACTATCCACTATGCATGTTTAATGAATATCATACATCTTAACATAGATAGGTATGGGTGTTGTGACAGTATGGTCCCATTACAATTCAATTGTTAGATGGAATTGAGGGAGGACATTGGGTATAATTTTTGTGTCTGTGTTTGATTAAGGAAATAACTCATGGAAGGTAGTTGATTTTTGATGCTGAAAAATGTGGAATTAAGTGACTATTTATTCATTTGGGAATTGTTTTAAAACATTGAATGGACAAATGAGAAGAAACAAAACTCTTCTATAGGTTGTTTTGGAATGCATATTATCTTGTTTTGGTGACACTGTGTTACAGTTTGATTGCGAACAATGAACAAGTTAATGCACACAATTGATTGAATTATACATAGTATTTGTTCTTTTGGTCACAATGATTATTTGGTTAGTGTTGGATCTGTTACGTTTGATATAGAATGATTTTATGGATTACTTAATTAATTTTATGAACAATACCCGCTCTCTTTCCCTACCATTATTTCACTTTTCGCTAATTACAACCCCCTCGCCTTTCCACATTCATTTTTCACTCCTTGTTCTTAAAATTCAATTACAGTTAAGAGAATTCTGTATTGAAACAGTTTGAGATTGCAGTTTCTTGGTTGGAACATAGTGATATATTCTTTGGTTTACATTACAGTTTATTGTTGTTGTCTTTGAGAAATAACCATGATTCTTTTCCCCCTCATTTTATCATTTTTTTCGCTCAATACAAACCCCTCGCATATCCCAGAACCTTTTTGTTCACCCCCTGCTCATTGACAACAGTTAAACAATTTGTATGGATTGGATTGCATGAGTCTGATATGTTGATGAGCCAAAATCTATTTCATATTTCTAAGGAGTTGTCATGTATGGTTGTTAAAGGAACTATTTTCTAATCAATTATGCATACCGGGATGAGCTCTTCAAGCAAAAGGATGAAAATCTAGGCTCACCATGCCCCTGACAAAGGGAAAGCCACTACTGCCCCTTCCTCACCTTCAAATGATTGTGATAAATCTATGTCCTCCCGCATGCATTTGAGGGATGATTTATCTCCTGTGATCAATGATATTAAACCTAAAGGCTCCACATAGCCCAAGGAAAATTCAGAGAGATTAAAAGGTGATAGAAGCAAGAAGGGAAAGATTGCCTCACAGACTGGGAAATATGGATTTTAAGTTTTGTTTTATTTGTTGTTGATGACAGTTGACTTCAGAAATTTTGGACAACATGTTTTCTTTGGATATACGAGTAATATATTTTTGAAAATAATTTCAAATATCAATGAGATAAATTGTCAAATATGAATGTGATGATGGGAGTCACAAGGAGGGGTGTTTTGTTTAATTAACTAGTTATGTTATGATTGTTAATAACGAAAGGGAGTCACAAGGGGTCCCACCTACTAGTTATTATTTATTTAAAGACCCTTATTATGATTTATTACTTCCCCCCCTTAACTAAAAAGTTGGTTGAGTTTTTAGTTAACTTAACTAATGAAGTAGTTCATCTACTTCAACCAATTCTAATTTGCTTAAAGGAAAAAGGAAAGGGAGGAACAAGAAGGGGATATAAGGTTTTCTCTTTGAGTTTATGTTGAGATAATTCATTTTTCATTCATTCCTTAATTTATCACAAGCCTATTTTTTTTTTATCATAGCAGGGTCTTATTGTAGACAACAAGATTCAGGGCTAAATTACATCATTCAGACACTTTTTTTTTAGAGGTGTTGATCTATCTTTGATAATATGTGTAGAATTGTCTTTTTGTGAATTAGTTTTCATGGATGCCAAAGGATATTGTGTAGAGGCGAGTGGGAAGCAATCTGTGGCAAGTTGATCCAACTTTTAGAGTTTAGTTTTTTTATTTTTTGTCAGGGGTTCTTTTGTATGTTCCATCGGTGATGTCTAAGTTTGACTTTGGTCCAAAAATTCTTCACGAAATTTTGTAAAGAGAATGACTCTTTGGTGAATTGGAATGAAATAAAGGATTTATTTATGTCTCATCTATCTTGATTTTCATCTTGGTGTCTTTGCTTCTGTCTATACATTTATTTCAACAATTGTTATATTTGGAAAATCATATAAATAATGAATTTTCCAACAAACTTTTATTTATAAAAAGACCAGCCTAAGCACTTGTAATCAATACTTGTGAGTTAGGATATTAAATTTGATGGCTATAAACATAGGGTGACATTCCCAAATATTTTTCTTTAGCCAAGAAGAATCTTAAGATGCTTGAGTAAGATCATTTCATATCTTTTCCTCAGCACAACATATTCAACAGGTTCTGCACACTCTGTGACATCACAAGATATATACAAATTTTGAAAAATGATCCTTTGGCATGGATAGGGTCAAGTACCTAGGATACATTGTTGATGAGCATGGAGTGCATGTGGATCCTGCCAAGATCCAGGTCATTCGTGACTGGCTAGCTCGAACCACAATCACTGATCTTCAGAGATTTTTATGCCTTGCTAATTTATATCACAGGATTGTGTTGGGATTCTCCCATATTGCATGGTCCCTCAATGAAGTGACTAGGGGTGATGGTAAGGAAAATTTCATGTGGGGCCTGTCACAAAAACAAGTGTTCAATGATTTGAAGAAACATTGGTGCTCATTCAGAGTGCTATCATTACCTGACCTACAACAAACCTTTTAGATTGATACAAATGCTTTAGACTATGTTGTGGGCATAATTTTCACTCAACATGGACACGCTGTGGCCTATCATAGTGAGAAACTATCAGATGTCATCCGTAATTACCCTACTTATGACAAAGAAATGCACTCCATTGTGCAATTACATTCTCTGGAAGGATACAATCATCCACACTAATCATAAGCCATTGTAGTTCATGCAGACACATGGGAAATTGCAGAATGCAATTCGAAGTGGTCCACATACTTGTAGTAGTTCCATATCAACATCAAGTATAAGACATAAAACACCAACTGTGTCGTTGATTTCCTCAACCGCCCTCTAGTTGTAGCACTCACCATGGTGCTAAACTCATGTGTCCACGAGACAACTTGATGACCCCAACTCTATGAGAGAGATCCTGATTTCACCACCACCTACTAGATGTTGGGTACAAACACAACTTTCACTGATTTCCATATTGAGGACATGTTGTTGTGTCATATGGGCCATTTTTGCGTTACATCAAGCGAGCGAGAAAATATGATTTAGGAATCCCACTACAGTTAGGTGGCAGGCCACTTCGGCATAGAAAAGACAGTGGCAATGCTACATCAAAATTTATTTTGGTTGAAACTTCGATAGGATGTTAGAAAGTATATCATATCCTGCACTTTTTGCACCATTACCAAACTGATCATTATGAAACAAGGAATCTATACCCCTCTTCCTAATATTGAAAGGCCCTGGGAATCCATCTCAATGGACTACATGTCGGTCCTTCTGTCAACCAAGTGGGGAAATGACTGTGTTTTTGTGGTGGTTGATCATTTTTCTAAAATGGCAATTTTGGATGCCTGGAATAAGAGAATCACAGCAGAGGTAGCTGACAAGATCTTCTTCGAATGATTGTGGGTACATTTTGAGATACCACAAACCATTGTCTTAGATCAGGAAAAATGGTTCCTCAACACATTCTGGTCGATCCTATGGTCACTGCTGGACACCAATCTCACCAAATACACTGCCTTGCACCCCTAGATGGATGGAAAAACCGAGGTCTTCAATGGATGAGAGTCTTCCCTATGTTAAACTCAAATGCAACATAGCCATAGATATTTCAACCGTCCACATCCCCTTTCAGGTGGGGTTCGGATTTCAACCATTGGGTCCAATGGATGTTGCACTACCCCTTACGACCGCCCAGGCAGATGCATCCCATGCTCAAATTGAAGCTGAAAAAACTACCTGGTTCATTGAGCAGATCCAGTACATCTGCCAACAGGTTCARGATATTTTACAGAAGTTCAATTCCAAGTACAAATAACTCCATGATCAAGACTGGGTGCCATACAAGTTTTAGGTGGGAGATAAATTTTGGTTGCACTTGCAGAAAGAACACCTTATGGGGCCCCATCTGAAGTTTTTTATACTCCAATATGAACCTTACACCATCACCAAGGCCATTGGTGACAATTCTTTTGAGCTCAACATTCCCGCCTTCCTTGGATTGCACCCAGTATTTAATGTGGACCTCCTTCGACCATATTTTCCACCATTATTGGACACCTCAAAGATAACAAAACAACTGACAATGACATAGCTCAACCCTGACTGCATGGAACAATAATCCACTGATCATATCATGGAAATATAGGTCAAGGGAAATCACCAACATAGGATAGAGCTTTATCAGGTTGTCAAACCAAGGAAGCTCCTACACCAAGGCAAGTGGCTCACCTAGGGCCAAATTCAATAGAAATTTCCTCATCTGATGAGGGAACTCAACACAATGGAGAAAATTGCTTCCTAAGGGGGGAGGATTGATCTAGGTGGGTATCACTTTCCACCCACCTATTCCAACTGGCTCGCATGCAGTTTTCATTTTGGCAGTTAGTTTCCTAGCTTTTTGGGTCCTAAACTTCCAGGGTCGTTTCGAGGCCGTAAAAAATATTTTTTGGGCTTACCACAGTCACACTAGTAATAAAGTCAGAGTGTGATGGCATAATGTGTATTCCTTGAATAGAAATTTCTAGTGAGATATCGTGCGCCTAAAATGAAGATTGTATGCAAGATTTACGACCACGAGAAGTTGATGTACCAACTTACCCCAATGAGGCCCACATGACTTTTGGCGCTTCATCTCCTAGGGTTAGGTTTTTGGACGTCTAGGGTTTTGGAATTCATGTTTGATGTAAAAAGGATTTTGGAGCCTCATTTTACTCATACTCTTGCGAATGAGTGCAACTGTCACATCTCTTCTCAGAGATAAGACACCACCATTCTAGCAAGCTTGCTTCAGTCTGCATTTTACAGTTTCAACATATTTCTTTATTGAATAGAAGCCAAGTTTTACTGTATATCTATTATTTTTCATTGTGTCTATGTGTTAATAATATAGATCTGTATTCAATTCGTTCTGTTCATAAAATGTGGATCAATTAACTTATTAAATTGTTGGTTATATAGAGCGAGTTGGGTTGTGATCTATTTTGGACTATGGCTATTAGAAACATTTCCCACACTCTTTTTAAATAAAATTGTTGTGTTCTTTGACATGATACAGTAAAACATATGTGATAGTCTATTTCCTTGGCTATATTTTCTTGATTTATACCTACAACCATCACTTTCCTACTTTTAATTCAAGTGGTGAGCACTTACAACTATTTTAGTAAAGTTGTATACTCATGATCTATAAATTGTTGTGGATATTCCTCTAGAATATTTCATAACAATAGATATTGTAATATTCAAAAATCGTAGATCATGCAAAATCCCATATTAATTATTACTAGTACTTGAATTTGTGAAATAACTAAAATCGAAATGAAAGAACAAGAAGATAAACAAACCATCCACACCATTAAACACAAGATGTATCCTGGTCCCGGGAAACTCGATATGGGAAAAAACTCAGCTAGAAGGTGAGGCCTATGCTCTGGTCTCTTTTGTTTAGTTATGAAGATGCAAATATAAAGAAAGGGGCACTCACTATGGAGTTGAATATGACACTATAACCTAAATGACTATTACATAATCTACTTCCTCCTCTTTTATGCTCTCAAATATCACTTCTCTATGCTATGATCAACTATGGAACAAGTAAAATGCTAAAGAATGGAACCCCCTCTCTTCCTAGTGGCTTGGTATTTAACTTATCCCAATACTCGTCTAGGGTTAGTTATTTTGCATCCTCAACCCTCAATTAGTGATAAGGATTTGGACCTTTTAGAATATTCTTGAAAGTACACATGTGGCTATCCCTGCATATGTAAGCAATTGGGGTTCACGTGGTATCCACTCGTACCATGGTGGTCGACAAAGTAGTTCAAATTGTGGGAGGCATAACTTCCGCATATGAGATTGAGGTGGTTTTTGCACATTTGGAAAGATTTTGGTGTGTAGAATGGAGTTTAGGGCTTGCGAGCTATGCTCGCAAAGTTTTCACCCCAAAAAGTGTTGCTTGATGCCTCAAAATATCTTGGGAAGGTTTTGGACCCCAAGTTTCCAAACTAGGACTTGCTACTAAAATGGGTCCTACAAGACAATTCCTCTAATTTTTCCACCTAGAAAGTACCAAGATAAATGAAAAATTATATAAATCCATTCTGGATCATACCTCCCCATTTAGGGAGGGTTTTAGTCCCCATAATATTTTATTGAATGAGGTGAGGACTATTTTGCTCTTCCTTCTTCCTAGAGTACCATTTTGTCTTGCTTGGAAGTTTTCCTTTCAACCCAATCTTCCAAAGATGATGTTGCCCCTATCTAGTAGTTCTGAACTTCTTTTACAAAATTGTTTCTTCTTTCAACTTTGTCTGAGCTTCTAGTGCTAATTCCTTTATGGTAGGTAGGACATGCTCCTCAATTTCCAGATCCAACATGGAAGGTATTATAAGAAAAATATGTCTGTTGAGATGGATCCCACCTATCCGGTGGTGAAGCTGGTTATAGAATCTTTGGGAGATTGAAACAAGGAAAATACTACCCACACCTTATATGGTCTTGTGTTTAAGGATGTGAAAAAGGGGAAGAGTGAGAGGTGAGGGGATTGCGTAAAATCCCTCTTAGGACCACCCAACCTGGGAATTATCTTCCCTCAACTCCCTGGGTGGATAAAATTGTCTAGGGATGATGATCTAGGTGGATATCGGTGGCCACCCACCTCTTACAACTGACTCACATTTAGTTTTCATCTTGACATGTTTTTTCTAGCTTTTCAGTTCCTAAACTTACGAGGCTGATTTGAGACCCTAAAAAACATTTTTTGGGCCCGCCATAGTCAAATTGTAGACAAAGTTAGAGTGTAAAGGAATAATATGTATTCCTCAGATAGAACTTTCCAACAGGCTATCGTGCGCCTAAAATGAAGATCGTATACAAAACGACCCCAGGAAGTTGATGTACCAACTTACCCCATTGGGGCCCACATGAATTTTGGCGTTTCATCTCCTAGGGTTAGGTTTTTGGATGTCTAGGGTTTTATGATTACTTCTTGATGCTAAAAATGACTGGAGGCCTCATTATAATGTGTTTAGATAAATGCACATAGCCATGACATCTCTTCTCAGACATTAGCTACCACCATTCGAGCAAGATTGTTTCATTCTGCATTTTATAGTTTCAACAGATTTCTTGTAACAACCCCTCTGTTACGTCATATAAGTAATTGAGAAATAGTAAGAGATATTTTTTTTTTGAACATTAATAAAACATTATTTGAACAAATGGAAACATGATATTAACATACTTCAGTGTTACATTGTCTATTCCATTCATTTCATCACACAACTAGACTTAGCTACAACTTCAATGTATTTAGAGTCTTCCAATCACATAACATCACACACAATATATACCCACCCAACCTATATTGCAAGGTTAGGAACTCTAAGACACATAATCAATGCTCAAGTCTAGGATTCATCCGATTAATTTTGACAATTTAAGGTCTCAAGACTGAACAAATGTTTTGAGGAACAAGGAAGTATCTAATTCCTATACCCAAACTCAATTCTAGATGCAAAATTCATAACGATAAGGTAATGAATCATACCACAAATTTAATCATTAGTTCCTCAATTATTATACCAATTTTCCTTCCCTGAAAGTCACAATAACATTAGTTAAACATCAGCCAAATAGTATTTAACAACATCTCTTCCTTTAATGAATTTGCAAGCATCAATCATCTTTCTATATTGTAACGGTCCTCTATTGTATAACTAAGTAGGTAGATACTAACGGTCCTATATATATATATATATATATATATATATATATATATGTATGTATGTATGTATGTATGTATTGAAAGAGAAGAGAAGAGAGGTGGAAATCTCTCATACACATAGAGGAACTGCAAGCTTACTCTGTACCTTCTAAATTAAAAAGACACTGTGAGGAGGAAAAATCTGCAATCGAGTGAAATTCCATTCTAAGAATGAGTTTAAGTTCTGTAAGGAACCTGAAATTTCTCTTCTGGGTGTCATAGTGGAACAAGTCCATAGAAACTCCAGAAGTACTTAGATGAGTCCCTTGAAGGCCCAAGGTTTAGAATAAACAACGCCCGATGTGCGTAGAGGCCACAGGAAGTGGACGAAGGCTTTGAAATTTGGAAGAACAAATCTCATCAGGGACAGTGCGATCTTATGTAGAGTCACACATGAAAACAATTAGAGTCTAGAGTTCAAGAGAAAAAGTGTGTAAAAGATTCAAGTGGAAAAAAAAGAGTGAAATTCCTTTCGAAATAATTAGTGGACAGGATCTGATCACGAGGAATTGAAATATCTGCAACCATCTGATTAGACAAGAGTAGCATACTCATTAAACCCTGACACCTTTGGGTTTCATCACTTCGATAGATATGAGTAGTTTGTAAATAACTAACCTTGAAGCCTGAAGTTGCAGAGTAAAAATACACCATAGATTGGTGAGCATAAACTAGCCATTAGATCCCTAAGAAACTCGGTGATTTGACAAGATGAATCCTAACTGTCTAAGAGCTGAAAAATCTCGAAGCTCCAAAGTCTCGGATGTTAAATTATGAGCTTGATTTCTTATGCAGATTAATTCTTTTATTTTCTTTAATACTTTGATTCCATCTTAATACACTTCAACAATACCAAATCATAACTGAATATCAATAACTATGTATATAAGTAAGCATGCACATCAACAACACATATACCCTGGGGAAACCCTATACAGGGAGAAAAACCCCAACAAACAATATTCCTTTATTGCATTAATAATGTAATATCACTTAAAAATATCCACCATGAATGTTATTCTCTTAAAGAGATTGCCAAGATGACTCTAACCTAAAAAATACCTAAAAGACCTTGCTGAAATACACCTCTGATATGCTGCCTCAATTGTTGATATACAACACTGATGTGCTACTTTGGTATGCTGCCTATTTATCACTGATGTGTGCCTCTATTGCTTCACCCTTAGCCTGCATCTCAAAATTGTGTTGAAGAGAGGGTTCGACCTCTGCTTTTATAGGTTGAAGAGGAGAACATGAGAGACTTGAAATAGTAACCTGTTTGCATGAGTTAATCATAACTCAACTTCATTCTTTAGTTCGAGCTTAGAAGTAGACTTGAGACTAGTTACAACTCAACATTACACTTTAGCTCGAAAATAAAACTAGACTTGAGACTGGCATGCTTTAGTTTGAACTTAGAAGTAGACTTGAGACTGGTTACAACTCAACATTACGCTTTAGTTCAAAAATAGAACTAGACTTAAGAATTTAGTTGCAACTCAACATTACACTTTAGTTCTAAAATAGAACTAGACTTAAGACTTCAGTTACAACTCAACATTACACTTTAGTTCTAAATTAGAACTAGACTTAAGACTTTAGTTACAACTCAACATTATACTTTTAGTTATAAAATAGAACTAGACTTGAGACTTCAGTTACAACTTGACTCTTTACAAGGAAATTCAAAATTCTCTTCATGGTGGATAATGTTACACGTGCCAACACACTAGATCAATACATTTATATCATTTGCAATATTAGGAGTATCGTTTGTTTTTAGCTCATAGGAATTTTATATTCAACCTAACTTTTGCTAGATGCCTTGACTTTTGCTCATGGCTCACAAGGTTTGACTAGGCTCACAAAGGTTGTATATTCCCCCTAACTTTTGCGCTAGTCTGTCTATGCTCACAGAGGTTGTACGTTCCCACTGACTTTTTCACTAGGCTGTCTATGCTCACAGAGGTTGTACGTTTCCCCTTACTTTTGCATTAGACTCACATAACATCTCGTTCATCCCGAATTTTGGTTTGACTCACAGAGGTTGTACGTTCCCCATGGATTTTGTCAATACGTCACAAGACTGGTTGCTTCTCCAAATATCCCTTGCTAGCCTCACGGTGGCCCATATGGCCTCTCATTGGAGAATGACTGCCCAAATTTAACACTCCCTCTCAGCGAGGGACTCATTCTCAACCACACCAAGATTGCCTCTCAGTTGCACAAACTGTCTCGAGGTCAGAGGCTTGGTTAGGATATCAACTACCTGCTCGCTCATGGCTATGTACTATAACTTTACAATTTTTCTCTAAACCAAGTCTCAGATGTAGTGGTACCTCATGTTAATATGTTTTGACCTGTCATGAAATATTGGGTTCTGTGCCAATTTTATGCAACTTTGATTATCACAGTGAACCACTGTCGTCTCGAGCTTGTCTCCAAACAACCCAAAAACCAATTTTCTGAGCCATACTACTTCCTTGATAGCATCACTTGCTGCAATGTACTCAACCTCTGTTGTACTCTGTGCAATGGATCCCTGCTTCTTGCTTGACCAAGAGATCATATTGGATCCTAAACTGAAACAATATCCAGAAGTTCTCTTCCAATCCACTGGGCTTCCTACCCAGTCAACATCTGCATACCCATGCAAAAATAAACCACCACTGGATGTATATCTCAAACCATAAGTAATATTCCCTTTGAGATATCTCAAGATGTGCTTTGCTGCCACCCAGTTTCTCTGTCTTGGTTCAGTCATGAACTGACTCATTGCAATCAGTACATAGAATATATCTAGCCTAGTGTGGATTATTTACATCAGTGATCCAATCAACTGGCTATACATGGTGGGATACACCAAATATGAACCTGTATCAAAATCATGCAGCTTCCTTAGGTTGGTAACCATTGGAGTAGACATGGATTTGCAATGCATCATACCAAACCTATTTAGTACATCCACTGTGTATTTTCCTTATGCCAGAAATATCTCGCGTTGTCTTTGCCACACTTCCAATCCTAGGAAGTAATGCATGAAGCCTAAGTATTTCATCTCTAATTTTGAGGTTATCTCCCTCTTACACCAAGCTATTATCCCTTCATCTCTTGTTAGAAATATATCATCAACATACAATATTAGTATAACATGTTGGTTACCTCTTACCTTGAAGTGCATATTTGCATCAACATCATTTTTCTAAAATCCCAGGATTTTAAGAAATCCATCAATCTTGTCATACCAAATGCTGGGAGCCTGCTTAAGACCATACACGGGATTCCTTAGCTTGCATACATGAGTGCCTTTGTTATGTAGTACAAAACCATCTGGTTGTTCCACAAAGACCTCCTGTTCAATATTCCATTCAAGAATGTTGTTTTTACATCCATCTGATGTAGCTTCCAACCCAGAATGGAAGCTAAAGCAATAATAGTTCGAATGGAGGTATACCTGGCTACAGGGGAAAAATTCTCTTCATAGTCGATTCTTTCTTTTTGAGTGAAGCCTATGGCTACAAATATTTCTTTGAAATTTTCCACACTTCCATTAGATGCATGTTTGATCTTATAGATCCATTTGGAAGAAAGCACTGATTTGTCTTTTGGCCTTGACACATTGTCCCAAACATTGTTCTTTATAATAGACCTGCATTCCTCAATCATGGCATCCTTACATACTTGTAATTTATATTCTTCTTCAAATGAAGAAGGTTTGACATCACTAATTCTTCTCATCAGTGCAACATAGCCTCCAAACCTATGAGGCCTCTTCCTTTCCATGAAAGTTTCTTTGGGAACAACTATCCTTTCTGCTTCTTGCACTATTTCTTTAAGCCACCCCGACTTCCTTTTGGCTAGAGGTTCTTCAAGAGTTATTTCTAACACTTCAGCAGGTTCTAGGGGCTCATTACTTGGCCCTTCATGAGGTTCCTCCCTATGATCATCTGACTCTTCATTTTCAGAAGAGGGTGAAGCTGGTTGAACTGCTTCTAATTACTGCTGAAGCTCTTTGGATTTATTAAATGCGGATTCCTCATGGAAAGTCACATCTCTTCTTACCTCTATTTTCCTCTGACCTAGTACATAAATCCTTTAATCCTTGGATTTTTTACTGTACCCCACAAAAGCCCCTTTCTTTCCTGAGGGTTCCATCTTTGTCCTCTTTTCCTTAGGGACATGAATATACACATGAAATCCAAATATCCTTAGATGCCCTACTTCAGGTTTGATCCATGAGAATACCTCTTTAGGAGTCTTTTCGTTCAAGATAGCATGTGGACACCTGTTCTGAATATACACTAGAGTGGAGCTAGCTTATGCCCATAAAGAATTTGGCAGATCCTGGTCAAACATCATTGCTTTCACTGCCTCACAAATTGTCTTGTTTTTCCTCTCTACAACTCCATTTTGCTGAGGGTTATATGGCATGGTTAAATGTCTCTTGATTCCCACTGACTTGCATAAATCCTCAAACTAAAGAGATTCAAACTCTCCTCCATTATCTATTCTAAGGATTCATATGTGTTTCCCTGCCTGCTTTTCCATAAAGGATTTATACTCTTTGAATTTATCAAATGTGTCACTTTTAGCTTTAAGGAAATATATCCAACATTTTCTTGAGTAATCATCAATAAAAATGACATAATGCAAACAACCACTGAGTGAGGGAGATGACATGGGACCACATTGTTGTAGGATAAATCGGTAAATGCAGACATAAACTAATCTCCCTAGATCCACCTGGATCTAGAAAAAAACAAGACAGGACATGACACTTTCCCTAAGTTAAAATCATTGAATTTACTACCAAAGAAGGAATGGATGACATACCTTTAGATATCGCTTCCTTATATCTTTGTTGTCCCTGCTTCACTCCTGTGCTCTTGTGAGATCAAATTTGCAATAACACAAACCAACCAAAGTGAAAGAAACAATAGTAGATTCAATGAAAACCTAAACATGTGATCAAGGAGTCAAGTAATAAAATGCTAATGATTTTATGAGAAAGAAACATGTTATCGTATTATATTAAGTAGAAGTGGAAGAAAGATACAACCAAATGCCTTGATGTTGCCAGGTTCCTTCCAATATTTCCTTGCTTCCCACACACTTCTTGCTCCAAGGATTCTGAGACCATGGATCTGATAGCTACTCACAATCTATCTTGACAAAGAAAAGCTCAAATCCAACATACCAAGCTAACAATATCAAGCCAAAACAACTAACTTTCTTCATGAGAGCTCCTCTCCTTTTATAAGCTGAAGAGGATGAGGTGAGGAGGTTAGGATTATCCCACTAAATCATGAAAGCAAGTAATATCCAAACCATTCAGAGGCCATCTCACCATAGAAGCTTCTCCTTCTAGAAGCATCGAGAAAATGCTTGTTTTTCCCACATACGAAGGCCGCCACACCCTAGCTGTAATGCAACCTGCAGAAACTCCGCGACCTAGCTATAGTGAAACCTGTGGAAATCAGGCATTTATGCATCCTGTGTATAGAGTAGCCTACGAAAATCCTCCTTAATAGGGTTTTTACAAAGGAAAGTACAACTTCTTCTCTCAGGGAAAGTTCTTCTCCCTTCTTTCTTTAGGAATTCAGGCCACTGACCCCTCTGAAGGAAACAAATAGGTTTACATCATTAACAATCATAAGGGTGATGAAAATAATGTGTAACAGAGATCCCCCCAAAGTATGAAGTTAGAAAAGAGTGATAGCTGAAATACTTTGTCAAGTGTGTGTAGGGAACAAGAAACACATCGGTCAGAAACCTGCCAACAAACAAGGAAATACAATACCATAATATATCATCACTGAGGTAGGAATTCCCATACTTAGAATAAAAATGAATCAAAGCATACATGCCAACATGCAAGGATCCATGTCAAGTAAGACATGTAATGGCCACCAAACATACACTATGGATCCATGCCATTATGACTCAAATCTGAACATAGCCACCAAAAATACACTGTGGATATATGTGTTAAAGACTCAAATTTGAACATAGCCACGAGACATACAATGTGGATCTATGAAACAGTAAAAATTGAATATATTCCAACGCAAACTGAATCCGTGAGAAAAGATTTAGGGTCTTCATCTCCACCACTCTATAGTATGAATCTAAACATGCGAATACATGTGTTGAAGTCGAACATGGTAGAAACCACTTGATTACCAGTCATTAGTGTATACCTTTAACAAGTGTGAGGGAAGTCACCATTAATGTCAATGGCTCCCAAGGTACTCTAGTACAATCCAATGATTGTGAATCAATGAGCTGAGGTTGAACACTTGACAGAATCTCCCGATCAGGGGTCAATAATGAAAACCCACTGTTGAAAGCAAGGAAACCTGCCATTGAGGCATGCAAGTTCCAAGGTACCAATTAGTTTCTAAGTCTAATTCCTAGATAATGAGTTGAAGTCAATAGGAAAAGACTCGTCACAGGAAGGCCTTAATGTATCCTCCATCAATGACACGAAACGGGTAAAGTGATTTGTTGTAGATCAGAGTAACAAGTGGTTCAAGAATGACTCAGGGATGACCGACACAATAGATGGCTTAAGGACTGTAGAAATGGCTGATGCAATAGAAGGATTTCCGGGTTGAAATTCTCTTTGAACATATTGATGACACAACAACTGTCTTGGAAACACTGACTCAACAACAAGGATCACAGACCAATTTGTAATTTTATAAAGGAGTATAATCAAGAGACAAGTGGATTTTACAACCTAGACACAAGGCGAGTGAAAGGGTGTCATGTTCAAAAGCGACTCTTCCATAGAATACATGTTTAGACACATTTCTTTCCCAATTTTTCCCCCACCATTTATGGCGAGTACCTATTTATTTTTACACAAGCTTGAGGAGGATAAAATATGCTTGAGATGTAAGCTCATCCTTCAGACGAGTCCCTCAGAGTGTGTTTAACGAACCCTAAGAAGGAGTGGTTCAGTCCCATATGGGCCTTTTGATGTTTGTTTTACGAGTGAAAAGAAAGAAAACTCAGGGGTTTTTCATGTTTAGAGAGTCTGAAAAACACTTAAAGAGGACTCTCTCAGTTCCTTTTTCATAAGTTAGTTTGATGAGACCGAAAAAGAGATAAACTATCTCTCAACAAACGTGCTTTCTAACACTTTAATGAGCGTGATAAGAACAAGATCGTTCAACAATATTTTGATGTTTAGAGAGTCTAAAAAGAGCTTAAAGAGAACTCTAGGGGGTTCCTTTTTCGTATAACCTTTACGAGCCCGAAAAAGTGATAAACGTTTACTCGGTTACATTCTCATAGATTTACAAGCACATGAAAGAACAAAGACTAAGATCAATAACTTATTCTCATGTATTTACGAGAATGAGAAAGAACAAAGACTAAGCTCGTGATTGTTTTCATTTTAAAGAAAGCTTTAAAACAAAAAAAAGCTATGCTTGGGATAGATTTTATTTTTACACAAGCTTAAAAACTAACCAAAACTATGCTTGGACCTGGTTTCATTATCACACAAGCTTGAACTAGAGGAAACTATGCTTGTGACTTCTCAACACATGGTTCACGGATTCACATGGTTGGTACTTAGCCCCCAGCTTAAGAAGCTAGTGGCTCAACTTCAACATGAAGTCCAGAGGTTGGAAGCATTGCCCCCCAAGCTTCATTTCATTCAACTACAAAAGCAGTTGAAATGAAGCTTCAAATACTAGACGAAGGACTTGACTCAAACACAGAGGGGGAAGTTATTTCATTTTTTAATGAGCTTGACACAAGAGAAGAACTATGCTCAAGAATCCAGGTTCAATCCCTAGACCTATGTTTCATTTTTTAACGATCTTGACACAGAAACACGAACTATGATCATAATTGGTTTCATTTTTTAACGAGCTTGAAATCAGAAAACCATGCTCAAGGATTCTTCTTGATCATGGCTTCCAAGAGGATAGTGCTCTGGAAGGACACGATGTCAAGGGAAAAAACTTAGTCATGGCCTCCAAGAGATCTTCACTCGATGGAAGAAACACAGTGTGTAAAGAACACATGTCGAGGGTCGCGATAAGGGTAAGGAGGTCAGACTCCAATAGCCCTACTGAAGAGATCACCTTGTCAACTACCAGATATAAGTCATAAGAGATAGAGCTTACAGTGAGAGACTCCGTTGCATCAACAGTTGAAGACATGAGAGACAATGCCACATAATTGACCTGTGGAAGAGGCGATACCGTCTGCATATAAGAACCATTTAGGGAGGTAATCCAGTTAGGACTGACGAACAAAAGTTGATCTATAGTCACAATTCTTCTATCACGAGGGAAATATATCACACGAAAAAGAGTGGACACAATAGCTTTCATGGCATAGACAAAATATCGCCCAAGGAGTAAAGTGAAATCCAAGGGGTCTTGGACTACCATGACATCAATAAAGACAGTTTTGCCTCCCAAAGTTACAGGAAACTGAGGAAGGGTGCCTAAAGGTTGGTATAAATAAAGTGGTTTCTACCATGTTCGACTTCAACACATGTATTCACATGGTTAGATTCATACTATAGAGTAATGGAGATGAATACCCTGAATCTTTTCTCATAGATTCAGGTTGCATTGGAGTGTCTTCAGTTTGTACTATTGCATAGATCCACATTGTATGTCTCGTGGCTATGTTCAAATATGAGTCTTTAACACATAGATCTAGATTGTATTTTTGGTGGCTATGTTCATATTTGATTCATAATGGCATGGATCCATGGTGTATGTTTGGTGGACATTACCTGTCTTACTTGACATGGATCTTTGCATGTAAGCATTTATGCTTTGAGTCATTTGTATTATGAGTATTGGAATTCCTACCTCAGTGATGATATATTATGGTACTATATTTCCTTGTTTGTTGGTAGGTTTCTGACCGACATGTTCCTTGTTCCCTACACACACTCGACAAAGTATTTCAACTATCACTCTATTCTAACTTCATACTTTGGGGGTCTATCTATTACACATTATTTGTTTCACCCTTATTATCATTAATGATGTAAACCTGTCTGTTTCCTTCAGAGGGGTCAGTGGCCTAAATTCCTGAAGAAAGAAGGGAGAAGAAATTTCCTTGAGAAAAGAAGTTGTACTTTCGTTTGTAAAAACCCTATTAAGGAGGATTTCCACAGGCTTCTCTATACACAGGATGCGGAAATGCCTAATTTCTGCAGGTTTCACTATAGCTAGGTCGCATAGTTTCCACAGGATGCATTACAACTAGGGTGCGACAGCCTTCGTACGTGGGAAAAACAAGCATTTTCTCAATGCTTCTAGAAGGAGAAGCTTCTATGGTGAGGTGTCCTCTGAATGGTTTGGATCTTACTCGCTTTCATGATTTAGTGGGATCATCCTAATATCCTCACCTTATCCTCTTCAACTTATAAAAAGAGAGGAGCTCTCATGGAGAAAGTCAGTTGTTTTGGCTTGAGATTGTTAGCTTGGTATGTTGGCTTTGAGATTTTCTTTGTCAAGATAGATTGTGAGTAGCTATCAGATCCATGGTCTCAGAATCTTTGGAGCAAGATGTGTGTGGGAAGGAAGGAACTATTGGTAGGAACCTGACAACATCAAGGCATCTGGTTGTATCTTTCTTCCACTTTTACTTAATATAATACAGTGACATGTTTCTTTCTCATAAAATCATTAGCATTTTATTACATGACTCCTTGATCACATGTTTAGGTTTTCATTGAATCTACTATTGTTGCTTTCACTTTGGTTGGTTTGTGTTATGGAAGATTTGATCTCACAAGAGCACCAGAGTGAAGCAGGGACAAAAAAGATATAAGGAAGCGATATCTAAAGGTATGTCATCCATTCCTTCTTTGGTAGTAAATTCAATGATTGTAACTTAGGGAAAGCATCATGTCCTGTCTTGTTTTTTCTAGATCCAGGTTGATCTAGGGAGATTAGTTTATGTCCTCATTTACCGATTTATCCTACAATAAAATTTGATGTAGATCAGAGTAAGAAGTGATTCAGGACTAACTTAGGTATGGCTGACGCAATAGAAGGCTTAAGGACTGCAGAAATGGTTCACGGAATAGAAGGATTTCTGGGTTGAACTTCTCTTTGAACATATTGATGACACAACAACTGTCTTGGAAACACTAACTCAACAACATGGATCATAGACCAATTTGTAATCTTATAAAGGATTATGATCAAGAGACAAGTGGATTTTCCAACCTAGACACAAGGCGAGTGAAAGGGTTTCATGTTCAAAAGCGACTCTTCCATAGAATACAGGTTTTGACACATTTCTTTCACAAGTTTTTCCCCACCATTTTATGGCGTGTACCTCTTTATTTTTACACAAGCTTGAGGAGGATAAAATATGCTTAAGATGTAAGCTCATCCTTTGGACGAGTCCCTCAGAGTTTGTTTAACGAACCCTAAGAAGGAGTGGTTCGGTCCCATATGGGCCTTTCAATGTTTGTTTTACGAGTCCAAAGAAATAAAACTTAGGAGTTTTTCATGTTTAGAGAGTTTGAAAAGAACTTAAAGAGAACTCTCTCAGTTCCTTTTTTGCAAGTTAGTCTGATGAGACCAAAAAAGAGATAAACTATCTCTCAACAGACGTGCTTTCTAACACTTTAACGAGCGTTAAAAGAACAAGATCCCTCGACAATATTTTCATGTTTAGAGAGTTTGAAAAGCGCTTAAAGAGAACTCTAGAGGTTCCTTTTTCGTATAACCTTTACGAGCCCGAAAAATGATAAAATTTTACTCGATTACACTCTCATCGATTTACGAGCACAATAAAGAACAAACGCTAAGCTCGGTAACTTATTCTCATGTATTTATGAGCATGAGAAAGAACAAAGACTAAGCTCATGATTGTTTTCATTTTTACGCAAGCTTTAAAACAAAACAAAACTATGCTTGGGATAGATTTTATTTTTACACAAGCTTAAAAACTAACCAAAACTATGCTTGGTTCTGGTTTCATTTTTACACAAGCTTGAACCAGAGGAAACTATGCTTGTAACTTCCCAACACATGGTTTGCGGATTCGCATGGTTGGTACTTAGCCTGCAACTTAAGAAGATAGTGGCTCAACTTCAACATGAAGTCCAGAGGCTAGAAGCATTGCCCCCCAAGCTTTGTTTCATTCAACTGCAAAAGAAGATGAAAGGAAGCTTCAAATACTAGACGAAGGACTTGACTCAAACATAGAGGGGGAATTTATTTCATTTTTTAACGATCTTGACACAAGAGAAGAACTATGCTCGAGAATCTAGGTTCAATCCCTAGACCTATGTTTCATTTTTTAATGAGATTGACACAGAACAAGAACTATTCTCATAAATGGTTTCATTTTTTAATGAGCTTGAAATCAGAAAACCATGCTCAAGGCTTCTTCTTGATCATGGCTTCCAAGAGGATAGTTCTATGGAAGGACACCATGTCATGGAATAAAACTCGGTCATGGCCTCCAAGAGATCATCACTCGATGGAAGAAACACACTTTGTAAAGAACACATGTCAAGGGTCACGATAGGGGTAAGGAGTTCAGGCTCCAATAGCCCTACCAAAGAGATCACCATGTCAACTACCAGACCTAAGTCATAATAGACAAATCTTACCACGAGAGACTCTGTTACATCAACAGTTGAAGACATAGGAGAGAATGCCACATAATTGACCTATGGAAGGGGTGATACCTTCTGCATATAAGAACCATTTAGGGGGGTAATCTAGTTAGGACTGATGAATGAAAGTTGATCGATAGTCACAATTCTTCCCTCATGAGGGAAAGATATCACAGAAAAAAGAGTGGACACAATAGTTTTCATGGCATAGACATAATCTAGCCCAAGGAGTAAAGCAAAATCTAAGGGGTCTTAGACTACCATGACATCAATAAAGACAGTTTTCCCTCCCAAAGTTACAGAAAACTGAGGAAGGGTCCCTAAAGGTTGATTGGTTCTTCTGTTAAAATATAACAAATTCTGCGTAACAGGCGCAAGCTGAGGACAACCCAAAGCTTGCCAAGCAAGAGAGGACAAAATACTAACAGATGCACCTTCATCTATCAACGTCTGCAGAACATTCCAACCACAAAAATATACTGTAATCTGGAAAGGAATGTAAGAGGGAAGATGAGGTCCGATTAGCACACCCCAATCAAAATGGATGGCCTCATTACTTGGAGGAGGTTCCACAGGAGAAGGAGGAATACCCCCTGGGATGATAGAGTCTGTATCAACAAGAAAAACATGTGAAGTATCAGGTTTAATCTCTAGCGGGAGAGTAGGATCGACTGATAATGACATCAAATCGACCACTTGGGTTTCATTCTCCAAAGGGAAAATGGGGTCGACGGGTGGAAAGGAATCGACTGATTGGGTTTCACTCTCTAACGAGAGAATGGGATCGACCGAAGATAGGATCAGATCGACCACTTGGATTACACTCTCTAATGTGAGAGTGGGATCAACCGAACATGGGATTGGATCGACCACTTTGTCAACTGGTTCAGCTAAGGATGTGACCAGATTGACTACATGATCAACTAGATTGACCGATGGCGGAACCAGATTGGTCAATCCATCAACTATAGGTGGGTCGAGAGTAAGCTTGCAATAAGCAGCTATAATTTGAGGCTGTGAAACAATCATGTCTTCTAGTAATTTCGAGGCTTCGTCCATATGAGGGCAAAGGTGAGTTTGATGACTCCCTTCACATAACCTACAAGGAAACTTGACTCTACGTTTCTTCTTCCAAAGAGTAATTTGACTAGTTGATGGGGGGTCATCAACATGTTGTTTTGAGGTCGATGACATGGGTTGGCGAGGGTGTGTAGACCATACTTCTATAACCTTGGATAGACCAGGGAAATTCTTAAGAAGATGGCTACCCTTACAAATCCTGCAAGGGTACTTGGGCTTACGTGTTGTTTGGGTGATCTTGACATCATCAACACTCCCAACACGATTAATAGTAACTGGTTTCTTTCCAACATGTCCGACAATGGTTGGAAGTGTAGATCCTTGTTTATTTTTCTTGTTCTTATTCTTCCTTTTCTTCTTTTTATTATCTACCGAGTTACTAGTTTTAGAGCTTTCACTCAACGAAGAAGATGAAATGGAAGAAGACCTTACAAGTGGAGAAGGTGAAGAAGATATTACTAGTGAATAAGGCAAAGGATCAACATGAGGTTGCTATTCTTGGGGGGAAGTGATTACAACAGAAGCACTAGCTGCATTCGGGATTACCTGAGTGGAAAAAAACCATACTGGTAATCCAATTGTGAGACCTGGAAGGCTCAAAGTAGCTATGTGAGGAGGACCAATGTGCCTGTAAGAAGGAAAAATAAAAGGTTCCCCTGGAAGAGGGGTTCCCTCATTGGTTGTTCTGGGAATTGATGCCATTAAAAACAATAATCCAACCTAGAGTCCACTAGGGAAAACAAACAACACACGTGAAGAATCTAGAAAGCAAGAAAGCAAACAAAACCTTCTCACAATGAGCACACTAGTTGGTGATGAAATCCAACGTCGTGGGAAAAAAGTAAGAAGGGGCTAAGATAGAGCACGTGGAAAAGTTACGTTGATGACCTACTTAACAGACTTACACCTTGGTGCAAGCTCCCACACATAATCGTGGGTATACCCTCCAAGGAGCCCGAGTGAGTTTGCCCAACATCGATGTTGAGCTAGATATATACCATATATTCCAACACTTAATTGTCAACCCGGGAAGGTAAAATTTGAGGAACCAGTACAATATGTACAGGAATGGAGTCAAACTTATCTAGCTCACAGAAATCTCAAATCTTCACACCTCTATCTAATTCATAATGAAAATGCTCCTATTAATGAAATTCTTGGAAATAATCTACTTGAAGTAGCCTAATTGAAATAACCTATACTTAAACCAACAACCAATCCTCATAACTTAAAAACTTCAACATCTTATTCCAAGTGAACTGAACCAATGTGTAACACATTCTACTAATAAATGAAAACTGAATCGAAACCACTCAAGCTGCTAATTATAACTTTATTACTCCTTAACTGTTGTAAGCAAATGAAAACTCCCCAAATCATGAACAACACTGAAATTAAATTGCTAGAAATTAGTCACAATTTCTGAGAAAAAGAATCTATAGAAATCCTTCTATTATGACTGAAGATGCACTGCAAACTTGGGCAGGGGGCCCTTCCTATCCAAGTTGCATCGATAATTAACTATCAATCCATTCTCATAGACAAGCTTCAGGATTAATCAAAGACAGAAGACTAAAATAAGAAATGAGTTCTTGTTCTATTCCATCTATAAACAAACGATTACATTCCTCTATGCTTTATTCTATGTATCAACTATTCCCCATCATATCTACACACATCTCTCATTTCGATCCTCCCTTATATAGAATTTTGAACCCTCCTACATACTAGCTTTCTGGTATCTTCCCATATCCTAGAATAGATAACATAATTAATGTAACAGTTACATAAGAAATCGAATATATATTTTTCATTAATACAAGAGAGAAATGATGCGCTCAACATCACAGAGCTAGTATAACCATTGCGCCAATGTAGGAGAGAATATCGTGATGCCTTTTAACTGCCTTAATCTCATGACACGAAGTGTCATCAAGACAAGTTGTCATTTATTAATAACTGCAATAGAGCATGTGCTGGTTGTTCACGAAGATTCTCATAGAGGGATCATCCTTGAAACATTCATCCTGGTGTTGGAACATCAACATTAGTACAAGAATCCATAATGTAATATTATAAGTGAGATTGTGCATTAAAAACTCTCAAAACTTAACTAAAAACAAGAGAACTGTTAAAGATAAGTTTTGGGTCTTTAGATATCGATTTAATCAATGTTTAAACCAAATTTATACAAAATGAGGGGTATGAGATTGTTAGAAAGAAGATATAAGGCATAAAAATTGATCAAATTTGGGTCCTAACATCCCCCCAAACCCAAAGTTTTGCATGTCCTCATGCAAAGAAAAGTCCCTGAAATATTTTAACTCTGAGTAGTATCTAGAATGGCTTCTGCCTCGTCTGCTTCATCAACCTCATTTTCCGCTACCTGGGCTGTACTGTGAAGTTGCTTCCTAAGAGATCGATTTTCAATTAGAAGTATGTGAGTCTCCTGATACCTGCGATTGAGTCTTGACTAAAGCTTCCTATTTTCAAAACTGAGTGTGTTGGTCTGAGAATGAAATTTATCCATTTGTGCACACATATCAGACTCCTGAGCCCGAGATTGAGCAAGGTGACCTTTCAATGTAGTGTTCTCATTTTTAAGCAATTGATCCAATACCTCGTATTCATGCAAATTTTCTTTTAAGTGTGCATTCTCTGTCTTTAACTTAAAGAATTTTTTAGGAGAAATTATCTTAGGACTACCCAGTCCTGTAGGATTCTGTGGAGATGAACTGGATTGGGAGAAACATGGAGGTAATTCCTTCTTTAAATTTACTAGGATATCTGTGATGTTCAATGATCCTCCTTCTATCTCATTATCAGTATCTATATAGAGTTTCATTTGAAATTCAGGGGAAGGATTATCAAGATTGGGGTTCTTAGATGTCATACTTCTAGTCATTTTCGTGAATTCGGGCTCTAAAGATGACATTTCTCCTATCACTTTGCCCTTCCTCTTTTTACCAGTGTGAGAGAGAGAGATTTTAATTCTGGTAGGGACAGTAGGACTCCCTGCCTTTCTTCCAGACTTAGACAAATTTCCAGCTATGAAATTATTCCAGGTGTTTTTATGGGCTTTTAATTCAGTCACAATTAATAATTTAATTAGCCCATGATGAAACAAATGCTTCTCAGGGTTTACAACTGGCCTCTTTAATGGTTCACACATTTTCTTTAAACTCCTCCAAAGAAAATAAGGAAAATTCATTTCCTTACCTTGTGCAAAATGCTGTAAGATGCGGATATGATAGGTGAAAGTCAGATTGTATCACCCTTCACAAGTCAGATATCGTTGGAGGACAATTAATGGTTTCTTCCATTCCTCCTTAAGCCAAGCTCTTGGAACTTCTTTAGACCAATCTGCATCATGATACTTTTTCTTCTAAAACCAATTCCTCTCTGATATTGGTAAATTCTGCTTCTTAAACCATTTTTCGCCAGTTTGAGGCAAGCCTGTAGCTGCAACAATAGTTTGCTTTGTAACCTCTATCACAATATCCCTAAATCGAGTAACCCTGCGATCAAACCCTTGAGCCAACACAAGTGAGATGCTACTATCGTGCCCACGGAATTTTTCAAAGCACTTATGCCATCCTCGGCTGTGAAACATCTCTCGACAAGCATTGTACTCTGGTGTTGCCTCTAAATCTTGGATTGAACCTGGTTCATAATGAATAGTCGCCATTTTTGGAAGGAAAAAAAAATGCAACAAAAAATCGTTCAACAATAATTCAAAACCAAGGAGGAATACAACGATATGTTGATAGGGCTCATTTCAAATCCCGATAGTGATTTGGTGAACAAGGGCACGTAAAATAATGATGGAAAATAGTATAGAGATGTTTAGAATTTGGAAGTGGAGAAACAAGTTTGCAGTGAAGGGACAAATGGTAGGTACAGGAATAAAATCATGTTTTATATGGAAGTAATCATGACAGGGTAAAGAATTGAAAAGCATAAGGATAGATGAGCAAGTACAAGAATGAATCTTGTCTTGTATGAAGATAATCATTAAAGAATAAGTCTTGTCTTGTGATACAAAAAGCTTCTACAGATTTATAAAATACCTTGGCATACCATTAAAGGGAACATTTCGAATCACTGAAAGGATTCGAGATGTCAAATGAGAAATAGAGGTTTGTCAATCAAGGATAACCAAGATGAGGAAGAGTTAGATAAACTGAGCATAGTTCAGATACAGGGTTGTACTTGTCCATAATTTTCTTCTTGTGTTTAGTCAAATTAAGAGTTTTAAAAATGCATACCTCAATATTGTTGTTGTACCTGTACCAAATGTGCAGATCAAGATCAGATGGTGACTATGTCCTCCAGAAAGTTGTTGATTGATTGCTGAAGTTATCCTCCCAGAAGCTATGTGGACTACTGATGTCCATATTTGGTACCAGAATAATGATGCAGAGAATTTTTTAATCTGAACTCAACTGATTGCTTATTCTTGTGAAAATAAAAAGGATTGCTACATTTTTACTGACTATTTGCAACATTTTATTCCTACCTACTTGAAAACAAGACACATCTTTCTTCAAGTAAAAGTTGATTTCCAGAGCAACCATTCACGCATCAAGATAGAAAGTAACCTCATGTCCAAATAAAAGAATTGTACCTGAACTGTTGAATGGATATGAGGAACCAACAAGATGTTTATTGCCAGATCCAAGAGAACCTGAAGAAGGAATCTTTCTTGAGGCGTCATAATAGATTGAAACCAATTTTCTATAAATTATTGGATACCCTGGTGCTCTTGAGTTTTAACACTATCAATATCCATATTCTGCAACCCTTCAGATATTTGATCTTCATATCCTTGACCACCCACAGGAGGTAAGCATGCAAGAAACTCTTGACTTCCTGGCTCCAATGCTTGTTCTATACCTAATGAAGTTTCTACTCTCTTGACCTCTTTTGCAGGCAGACATGCATGCTTGAAGGAACTTGCTAAATCTAATGATTCGTCTTTTTCTTCCTGAGTTACAGATAGATCTTCAAGCTCCATCAGAATATTAGAAAGCTATTGAAGTAACACCCTCCTTCTTTCAACAATTCTTGAATCCATCTGAGTGATTTTTGTTGGTTTTTTCTACAATTTCTTTGATTAAAATCAAACACAACATAATCACTATTCTCCAATCCTTTTTAGTGCCTCCCTGGCAACGACGCCAAAATGTTGAGCTAGATATATACCATATATTCCAACACTTAATTGTCAACCCGGGAAAGTAAACTTTGAGGAACCAGTACAATATGTACAGGAATGGAGTCAAACTTATCTTGCTCACAAAAATCTCAAATCTGCACACCTCTATCTAATTCATAATGAAAATGCTCCTATTAATGAAATTCTTGGAAACAGTCTACTTGAAGTAGCCTAATTGAAATAACCTATACTTAAACCAGCAACCAATCCTCATAACTTAAAAACTTCAACATCTTATTCCAAGTGAACTGAACCAATGTGTAACACATTCTACTAAGAAATGAAAATTGAATCGAAACCACTCAAGATGATAACTATAACCTTATTACTCCTTAATTGTTGTAAGCAAATGAAAACTCCCCAAATCATGAACAACACTGAAATTAAATTGCTAGAAATTAGTCACAATTTCTGAGAAAAATAATCTACAACAATCCTTCTATTATGATTGAAGATGCACTGCAAACCTGGGCAAGGGGCCCTTCCTATCCAAGTTGCATCAATAATTAAATATCAATCCATTCTCATAGACAAGCTTCAGGATTAATCAAAGACAGAAGACTAAAATAAGAAATGAGTTCTTGTTCTATTCCATCTACAAACAAACGATTACATTCCTCTATGCTCTATTCTATGTATCAACTATTCCCCATCATATCTACACACATATCTCATTTCGATCCTCCCTTATATAGAATTTTGAACCCTCCTACATACTAGCTTTCTGGTATCTTCCCATATCCGAGAATAGATAACATAATTAATGTAACAGTTACATAAGGAATCRAATATATATTTTTCATTAATAYAAGAGAGAAATGATGCGCTCAACATCACAGAGCTAGTATAACCATTGCGCCAATGTAGGAGAGAATATCGTGATGCCTTTTAATTGCCTTAATCTCATGACACGAAGTGTCATCAAGACAAGTTGTCATTTATTTATAACTGCAATAGAGCATGCGCTGGTTGTTCATGAAGATTCTCATAGAGGGATCATCCTTGAAACATTCATCCTGGTGCTGGAACATCAACATTAGTACATGAATCCATAATATAATATTATAATGAGATTGTGCATTAAAAACTCTCAAAACTTAACTAAAAACAAGAGAACTGTTAAAGACAAGTTTTGGGTCTTTAGATATCGATTTAATCAATGTTTAAACCAAAGTTATACAAAATGAGGGGTATGAGATTGTTAGAAAGAATATATAAGGCATACAAATTGATCAAATTTGGGTCCTAACATCCCCCCAAACCCAAAGTTTTGCATGTCCTCATGCAAAGAAAAGTCCCTGAATTTTTTTAACTCTGAGTAGTATCTAGAATGGCTTCTACCTCATCTACTTCATCGGCCTCATTTTTCGCTCCCTGCCCTGTACTGTGAAGTTGCTTCCTAAGAGATCGATTTTCAATTAGAAGTATGCGAGTCTCCTGATACCTGCGATTGAGTCTTGACTGAAGCTTCCTATTTTCAAAACTGAGTGTGTTGGCCTGAGAACAAAATTTATCCATTTGTGGACACATATCAAACTCCTGAGCCCGAGATTGAGCAAGGTGGCCTTTCAATGTAGTGTTCTCATTTTTAAGCAATCAATCCAATACCTCGTATTCATGCAAATTCTCTTTTAAGTGTGCATTCTCTGTCTGTAACTTAATGAAATTTTTAGGAGAAATTATCTTGGGACTACCCAGTCCTGTAGGATTCTATGGAGATGAATTGGATTGGGAGAAACATGGAGGTAATTCCTTCTTTAAATTTACTAGGATATCTGCGATGGCCAATGAGCCTCCTTCTATCTCATCATCAGTATCTATATAGAGTTTCATTTGAAATTCAGGGGAAGGATTATCAAGATTAGGGTTCTTAGATGTCATACTTCTAGTCATTTTCTTGAATTCGGGCTCTAAAAATGACATTTCTCCTATCACTTTTCCCTTCCTCTTTTTACCAGTGAGAGAGAGAGAGCTTTTAATTCTGGTAGGGACAGTAGGACTCCCTATCTTTCTTCTAGACGTAGACAAATTTCTAGCTATGAAATTATTCCAGGTGTTTTTACGGGCTTTTAATTCAGTCAAAATTAATAATTTAATTAGCCCATGATGAAACAAATGTTGCTCAGGGTTTACAAATGAACTCTTTACTGGTTCACACATTTTCTTTAAACTCCTCCAAAGAAAATAAGGAAAATTCATTTCCTTACCTTGTGCAAAATGCTGTAAGATGCGGATATGATAGGTGAAAGTAAGATTATATCGCCCTTCACAATTCAGATATCGTTGGAGGAAAATTAATGGTTTCTTCCATTCCTCCTTAAGCCAAGCTCTTGGAACTCCTTTAGACCAATCTGCATCATGATACTTTTTCTTCAAAATCCAATTCCTCTCTGATATTGGTAAATTCTGCTTCTTAAACCATTTTTTGCCAGTTTGAGGCAAGCCTGTAGCTGCAACAATAGTCTGCTCTATAACCTCCATCACAATATCCCTAAATCGAGTAACCCTGTGATCAAACCCTTGAGCAAACAAAAGTGAGATGCTACTATCATGCCCATGGAATTTTTCAAAGCACTTATGCCATCCTCGGCTGCGAAACATCTCTCGACATGCATTGTAATTTGGTGTTGCCTATAAATCTTGGATTGAACCTGGTTCATAACGAATAGCCACCATTTTTGGAAGAAAAAAAAAATGCAACAAAAAATCGTTCAACAATAATTCAAAACTAAGGAGGAATACAACGATATGTTGATAGGGCTCATTTCAAATCCCGATAGTGATTTGGTGAATAAGGGCGTGTAAAATAATGATGGAAAATAGTATAGAGATGTTTAGAATTTGGAAGTGGGGAAGCAAGTTTGTGGTGAAGGGATAAATGGAAGGTACAGGAATAAAATCATGTTTTATATGGAAGTAATCCAAGATCTGGGTAAGGAAAAACCATAAACAGTCAAACTTTTCACAAATTCCGCAGGCTGTAGATTAACACAGTGTGGAAATCCCTGATTTCCACAGGCCAGAAGACCAATACAATGCGGAAACGTCACACTGTCCCTCAAAGTAGGGTGCGGAAATCACACAAAAAATGTAAAAAATAAAAAGTGTGAAGGTTTTCCAATGTATTTTAACAGTCAGAGAGTCAAAACTGGATCTCCCAGTGACTCATAAAACAAAAACCAAGCAATCAAATAAATAAAACAAGGAAAAATAAGAAAACATTTCGTTCCCTAGTGGAGTCACCAATTTTGTTGTAGGATAAATCGGTAAATGCAGACATAAACTAATCTCCTTGGATCCACCTGGATCTAGAACAAGACAAGACAAGACATGATGCTTTCCCTAAGTTACAATCATTGAATTTACTACCAAACAAGGAATGGATGACATACCTTTAGATATTGCTTCCTTATATCTTTGTTGTCCCTGCTTCGCTCCGGTGCTCTTGTGAGATCAAATCTGCAGTAACACAAACCAACCAAAGTGAAAGAAACAATAGTAAATTCAATGAAAACCTAAAAATGTGATCAAGGAGTCATGTAATAAAATGATAATGATTTTATGAGAAAGAAACATGTCACTGTATTATATTAAGTAAAAGTGGAAGAAATATACAATTAGATGCCTTGATGTTGTTAGGTTCCTTCCAATAGTTCCTTGCTTCCCACACACTTCTTTCTCCAAGGATTCTAAGACCATGGATTTGATAGCTACTCACAATCTAGCTTGACAAAGAAAAGCTTAAAGCCAACATACCAAGCTAACAATCTCAAGCCAAAACAACTAACTTTCTCCATGAGAGCTCCTCTCCTTTTATAAGATGAAGAGGATAAGGTGAGGAGGTTAAGATGATCCCACTAACTAACGAAAGCAAGTAAGATCCAAACCATTAAGAGGCCACCTCACCATAGAAGCTTCTCCTTCTAGAAGCATCGAGAAAATGCTCGTTTTTACCACATACGAAGGCTGCCGCACCCTAGCTATAATGCAGCCTACAGAAACTCTGTGACCTAACTATAGTGCAACCTACAAAAATTAGGCATTTCCGCATCCTATGTATAGAGCAGCCTGTAGAAATCCTCCTTAATAGGGATTTTACAATGGAAAGTACAACTTCTTCTCTTAGGGAAAGTTCTTCTCCCTTATTTCTTCAGGAATTCAGTCCATTGACCCCTCTGAAGGAAACATATAGGTTTACATCATTAATGGTCATAAGGGTAACAAAAAATAATGTGTAAAACACATACATAAGAATGAACTAGATCTAATATCCCTGAGCTCTATTGTCACTACTAGGAAATGATTTCTTTATATTTTTACCTACCATGCATCCCTTACAAATTTCATTTTTAGTCAGAGAAATAGAAGGTATGCCACATACCATGTTCTGTAGATCTAGAAGAGATTTGTAATGAATATGACCAAGTCTTCTGTGCCACAACTTGTTGGAGCTAGTCGCATCATGAGCCAATGCCTGAACTGACTGTCCTATCACGACGTACATTCCTCCTCTACGAGTTCCAATGGGCTCTTCTGTACTTAAGTGGCTACCTTTAGCCCATAGTAGTGCCTTCCTATCCTTGAATATCACCCAATATCCCTTGTCCTCAAGGTTTGCAACTGATAGTAGATTCTTATTGAGCCTTGGAACATATAATACTTCATCAACATGAAGTCTAGCTCCAGATTCCAATCTGAAGGAGATATAGCCTACTCCCTCTATCTTGTAACATTTTTCATCCAAAAGATCCACCTTCTCTGCAAAATATTTTGTCTCTAAATCTGAGAGGATCTCCTTGTACCCTGTCATGTGCTTTGATGCACCACTGTCTACTAACCAAGTTTTCCACCCCATGAAAACTGAACTGGATAAAGAAGAAACCAAGTAATATTCTTTTCTATTTTCTTTCTCATTAGAAGGAATTTTCTCATTTCTTTTGAATTCATCATGCTCAACAGTTGAGGCATGATGTTTCCCTTTCCTAGGATATTTATTTCTAAACCAACAATCTTTAGCAAAATGACCCAACTTATTAAAACTAACACATTTAATCTTAGATGTATCAATATTCTTGCCTTTGAATGTACCTTTGGTGTTTGGCTTCCTCTGAGAGCCTTTCTGGAAAGTGCCTTTCTTCTTTCCCTTGAATCTTGATGCTAAAGTTGAGTTCTCTTCTTTCATTGGCTCACTCCCGGCAGTTGTGCGACTCTCCTCCTGGAGGCAATCATGCAATAACCTTTGAAACATGGGATGAATCTCTCTCCCACTTACATTGGATAAGAAGGTCTCCCATGAAGAGGGAAGATCGTTAAAAATGGCGTACAATAAATCATCATCCTCCACTATCACCCCTGTGACCAAAAGATGATCTCTGATCTGGGCTATCCTGGAAGAGAAAGATGCCACTGATTCAACTTTCTCCATCTTCAAATACTTAATCTTGTGCTTAAGTTTCCTCTTCTGACTTGGAGCCTTCTTCTCATACAGATTCACCAAGGTATCCATACAGTCCTTGGCAGTCATTAATGAAGTCATTGCAGGAATTATACTATCTTTGATTGAGTCAAAGATGATTCGCTTGGCCTTTGATTGAATCTTCCCAAAGGTCACTCTTCTTGCATTATTGGTGGGTTCCTCCACCATTGTGGTCACATACTGCTTAATATCATGCTCCTATAAGATATTTGTTATTCCGAGCTTCCACACATGTAAGTTGGTAGATCCTTCGATCCTATCCTCGACCCTGACTGAAATGGAGGATGCCATGGACCTCACACTGGAAACTTAATCAATATATCTTGGATCTATGTGTACTTTCTACTGCACTTCAACACTTTTAACACACCTTAAGCTCTGATACCATGTTAAATTATGAGATTGATTTCTTATGCGGATTAATTCTTTTATTTTCTTCAATACTTTGATTCTATCTTAATACACTTCAATAATACCAAATCATAATTGAATAACAATAACTATGTAGATAAGTAAGAATGCACATCAACAACACATATACCCTGGGGAAACCCTGTACAGGGAAAAAAACCCCAACAAACGATATTCCTTTATTGCATTAATAATGTAAGATCACTTGCAAATATCCACCATGAATGTTCTGCTCTTAAAGAGCTTTCCAAGATGACTCTGACCTGAAAAAGACCTAAAAGACCTTGCTGAAATACACCTATGATATGCTGCCTCAATTGTTGATATACAACACTGATATGGTGCTTTGGTATGTTGCCTCTTTATCACTAATGTGTGCCTCTATTGCTTCACCCTTAACCTGCATCTCAAAACTTTGTTGAAGAGAGGGTTTGACCTCTGCTTATATAGGTTGAAGAAGAGGAGAGGAGAGACTCAAAATAATAACTTGTTTGCATGATTTAATCATAACTCAGCTTCATACTTTAGTTCAAACTTATAACTAGACTTGAGACTGGTTGCAACTCAACATTACACTTTAGTTCAAAAATAGAACTAGACTTGAGACCGGTATGCTTTAGTTTGAACTTAGAACTAGACTTGAGACTAGTTACAACTCATCATTACACTTTAGTTCAAAAATAGAGTTAGAATTAAGACCTTAGTTGCAAATCAACATTACACTTTAGTTCTAAAATAGAACTAGACTTAAGACTTCAGTTACAACTCAACATTACACTTTAGTTCTAAAAGAGAACTCGACTTAAGACTTCAATTACAACTCAACATTATACTTTTAGTTCTAAAATAGAGCCAGACTTGAGACTTCAGTTACAACTTGACTCTTTACAAGGCAATTCAAAATTATCTTCATGGTGGATAATGTTACATGTGCCAACGCACTAGATCAATACATTTGTATTGTTTTCAATATTAGGAATATCGTTTGTTTCTATCTCATAGGAATTTTATATTCAAACTAACTTTTGCTAGATGCCTTGAATTTTTCTCATGGCTCACAAGGTTTGAATCGACTCACAAAGGTTGTATGTTCCCCTTGAATTTTGCACTATTCTGTCTATGCTCACAGAGGTTGTACATTCCCCCTGACTTTTTCACTAGATTGTCTATGCTCACAGAGGTTGTACGGTCCCCCTGACTTTTGCATTGTACTCACATAGAATTTTGTTCGTCCTGACTTTTGGTTTGACTCACAAAGGTTGTACATCCCCCCTGGCTTTTTCCAATACCTCACAAGACTGGTTGATTCTTCAAATCTCCTTGGCTAGCCTCAGGGTGGCCCATATGGACTCTTATTGGAGAATGACTATCGATGCTACCAAATTTAACAACAGAGTGAATGAGAGTCATAGATATGGCGATTGATTACGTGGTGTCATATCTACAAGCCTTCGTTTCTCGGAGGTTCGGTAATTCAATACTTTGGAAACAATAGAGTCATGAAGTTAAAGGTTAAGGAAATCTCGAAGTTCCAAAGTCCATAGTATATCTTTACCGTCAACGCTGGGTACACAAGTCTGTAGATTCTGAGTATTCAGAATTTGGCCATTCAGGAGGTGGTGGGTGAAAGTTATTTTTGGTGAGAAAAGTCCTGAACTTTCGCAGCCCATAATTAATCCCAACCATTGCCGACAGTTAATCAAGGGCTGCCAGGTCAATGGGTTTGAACTTCACTAATTTAGAGGTAATGTGAGTTGTAGCTGCAAAATCTTATGAAGCCCGGAGCCCCATATCTTCTTCTAGCTGTAGATATGAGTAAGATGTGGGAACTGTTAATCTATGAGTTAATTAGAATTCAATACTTTGGCAA
>SNQJ01S0017214.1:83986-120594 GCA_010110895.2 Picea sitchensis
TGAATCATCGATTCAAGGGTATTCGATAGTCCCCTTGCCGTTGGATATACGTCGAGGTAACTTTGACGAAGTCCCACTTCGGGAGAATGGATATTTTAGAGCATCAAACTCCTCGAACGTTGAATTTATGAAGTGAGGAGAGCCGTGGATCTGGGGAGTTCATTAAGAACCCCTCTTAACCGTCCGATCATCCAGAGGAGGGACCCACGTATGATACTTCGACAAAGTCCTACTTCGGGAGATTGGAGCGGCCATAAAGCTGAAACCCCGAAAGGAAGGAGCTACAAAGTATCAAGAACCATAGATCTAGGGATCCTTCAAGATCATCCCTGGCCATAGGATTTATACCAAGGTCAGCCTGAGGTTGACCAATCAGAAAGAAAGGGGGTGGTAAGTGAGTGGAGCACCCGAATGCTGAATTTGCAAAGTGGTAATAGCCATATATCTGAGGATGTTTTGGGTCTCCTATGACCATCAGATCTATACCATGGTCATCCTGACGCTAACCACTCTGGGAGAAAGGAGGAATTCACACTATGAATCCTTCGAATGTTGAAGTTATGAAGTAAAGCAGGTCATAGATACAAGGGTTACGTGGACACGCCTTGACCGTGAGATCGAAAGTATTGAAAGGTGATCATTACAGGGTGACATGGCACACTGACATCACCCAAGGTGACGTGCACCCACGTTTGACATGCCACGTGTCCCCTATATTTAAACATTTGATAGACCCTACGTGCCCATTAAAATGTGACACGTGTCACCCACTATAGGGGTCACGTGTCCTCTCTTCCTTCCAGTGTGTCATCTATGGTAATTACCTATTGGTCCATGTGGCGGGAAGAGTATTTGGGACCCATCTATATTCACTATTGCATCTAGTACGTCACCCTATGTGAGAGTGGACCCTTCGGGACGTCGAAATTCTGGGGGTTTTGGATGCAACGTTGTGGGAAAGGTGAAATACCTGAAGGTCGGAGCCATGTGGAGAGATTCCCGGACTTCGTGACTCCTAAGTTTTGGAATACCATGTCAAGGGTGAGTTGAAAGGTCTGAATGCCGAAGCCAGGTGGTGATATTTCAGGATGCCTTGGGAGTTCAGGAATTGAGGACTCTAGAGGAAATGCATGTAGAAAATAAAAGTTACGTTCACTGCCAAAGCACCGAGCACTGAATTCTCCTCTAGCTTGTGTGTTATATGAGGATTAAGTATCTCCATTAGTTTAGACGGTGGATGGACCTTCCCTACAGGAGGAAGGAACCTAGAAATGGTACGAATGAGATGGATCCACGTGGCCCTCAACCAATGAATGCCCGAAGGACTTCGGGAATCCGTAACTTGTAAACCAGAGGTCGGATTAGAGCCTGGTAATAATTGTTAGAAATATACGAGCGAGTAGAAGAGAATGAATCATCTCAAAGAGATGATTCGAGATGATTTGAGTAAGCAAAATTTTTATGCTCCATCCCTAGAAAGGGTACTTAGGGGTCATGTGTGTTACAAATTGGTATTAGAGCATGGTTACAACACTTGGCCTGCTTGGGCTCATTAACGAGTCGCTTAAAAATATTATTTAAATAAATTTTATGGGTGACACCCTATATTATCCCATTCTTAATAGGCTTAGTTAAACCTCTACTGAAGGAAGAAATGAAACTTTCTACTATTGTATATGTTTTGAAAAATTTGAACTATGTGTTGTTCATAAAACTAGTAGATCATTAACTAACAGAGAATGTTTTATCAACACTTAAAACAGTCAGTGGGTCGTAGGAAAACTACAACATAAAGGATGGTGACACACCATGAATTGGGGGAAATCTCCCACAATAGAGAGGAAGAATTTGATGAAAGGAGGGTAGTGGAAACCCCTCCAGACTTGACTGAAACTGTAAGAATCCTCATGGTAGAATTACAAAGCTGTAAGGCTGACAATGAGATGATAATAAAAAAACATGAAAATAAAATTGAAATCAATGCAGTTCTACTGCAAATCTTATTAGATATACAAAGACAGCTACAACATGGACCAATAGTCAGTCATGTGGACATACATCATATGAAGAAAACCCATAGTCCACCTGAGATATGAAAGAATGGCCTTGCAATTGGCCACACAAGGAGGAGAACCTTAAAGAAGGCCCAACATGGAGCCAAGAGACACTCATAGGAAGAATCCTCTGGCAAGGAAACTGAAAAATCCAAGGAATCTTCTAGTATCAAAACTAGTTCACATCCCCAGAGGAAAAGAAAGAAGAGGAAACATTCCAAGAGTCATGACCCTGAAGAGTTCAAGAAATACAAACCACCCACTTTCGATGGAGAAATTAATAAAGGGGAAGACGCAAAATTTTGGATGCTTGGCTTGAAGAAGTACTTCAAAGTCCATGACTACTCTGAAAATTTAAAGGTTCGAATATCCATTTTAAACCTAAATGGAAAGGCCTCCATTTGGTGGGAGGATCGTAGAAACATGAAAGGAATCCATGAGAAGGACTTGTTATGGAAACAATTTGAGAAATGCTTCAAGAAGAAGTATATGTTAGAGAAATACTTTGATGGGAAGACCAAGGATTTCTATGAACTCAAGTTGGGACAACTCACCATAGAGGAATATATCAATAAATTCCTTGAGATGATAAGGTATGTGCCCTACATCAAAGATGAAAAGGTGAAGATGCAAGGATTTATTAGTGGACTGCCTCAGTCCTTCTAGGACATGATTGAATTTGATGAGCCTTCCTACTAAAAGTGTATACCAACACAATTTCCCCTCTTAGAGTGGAAATAAACCCTTTGGAGAAGCCCCAGGTAAGATTGATAACACAAAGAGAGAACCCTTGAAATGTTGGGGTTGTGAAGAAGAACATCTAATGCGAGAATTCCCATATAGGAAACATAACAGTAGGAGGGTCTACAACATCCAAGAGGCTACCACAATCAATGCCGTGGCTAGGAGAATGCCACATATTTATGTAGCCTTGGATAATAAACAAGACGACCACCAAGATTCAGTGGTGGAGATGGAAGGTATGATTGCCAACCATATAGTTTCCATTTTAATTGACCCTGGTTATAATTTAAATTATGTTTCCCCTCAAACTGTTGAGAAATGTAAATTGAAACAAGTTAAACATGTTAAATCATGGCGGGTACAACAAGTCACTGGAACCAAAAGAAAAGTAATAGAGGTCATACCAGCATGCCAATTCATTATGACTGGATCACCCACCCAAGAGACCATAAACATGCTCCCTTTAGGAGCTTATGACCTGCTCATTGGTAGGGAATGGTTGGCTGCCCATAGAACCAAATGGATTGTTACAATAAAACTTTGGAGTGTGAAAATGAATAAGGGAGAAAGGTAACCCTACAAGGGATTCAAAAGCTTGGTTCAGTGAGATAAATATCAACCCTTCAAGTGAAGAAGTATTGCAGGAAATGATGTCCTTTGTATGCAATACAGGTGTTGGACTCTATTGAGGATGAAAACCAAGCCTAGAGGACTATCCCATATTAAGAGAGTATAAAGATGTATTCCCAGAAGAGGTACCAAGTCTACCTTCAAGAAGAGACATTGAATTTTCAATAGAACTTGCACCAGGAGTGGTGCCAGTGTCTAGAACACCCTATAGAATGAGTACACCAGAGCTAGTTGAGCTCAAACTACAACTAAAGGAAATGATGGAAAAAGGATAAATCCAACCTAGTGTGTCTCCATGGGGAGAACCAACCTTGTTTGTGAAAAAAAAGGATGGCACACTTAGGTTGTGCATAGACTATAGGAAACTCAATCAGATGACCATAAATAATAAGTACCCCTTGCTAAGGATCGATGGATTGTTTGACGAATTAACGGGTGCTACAATTTTCTCCAATATTGACTTGAGGTCTGGATACCATGAAGTCTGAATTAAGGATGAAGAAATCCACAAAACAACCTTTAGGACAAGATATGGTCACTATGAATTTGTGGTGGTGCCATTTGGGCTAACCAATGCACCAACCACTTTTACGTGCTTAATGAATAATGTACTCAATAAATTCTTAGATAGATTTGTATTGGTTTTCATTGATGATATCATAATCTATTCTAAGAATAGGGAAGAGCATGAAGAACATATCAAGCTAGTGCTTCAAGTACTGAGATAACATAAACTCTATGTTAAGTTTAGTAAGTGTGACTTTTTCCATAAACAAGTAAATTACTTAGGCCATGTTATTTCTAAAGAAGGGATGGCAGTTGATCCTAACAAGATCAAATATATCATGGATTGGCCTATCCCAAGGCATGTATCTGATATTAGATTATTTATGGGCCTATCAGGATACTATAGGAGGTTGATAAAAAGGATTTTCCAAGATTGGTTTCCCAATCACTTCCCTTCAGAAAAATGGAGTTAAATTCATTTGGACATTAGAATGTGAAGAGAGATTCCAAGAGTTGAATTACCTTCTAACCAATGCAACTGCGCTGAAGATTGCAGACCCAAACAAGGAATTCCTTGTGTGTACATATTCCTGCAAGGAAGGACTCAGAGGAGTTATGCAAGCAGAACATGTAATTTTCTATGAATCCAAAAAATTGAATGAGAATGAAATCAATTATGTGACCCATGATGTAGAATTGGCTGCCATAGTGTATGCTTTAAAAATTTGGAGGAATTACCTCCCGGGTAGAATATTTGTTCTTATGACAGACCATTGTGGGTTGAGGTACCTATTTGATTAACCAAAACTTAATGCTAGACAAGATAGATGGATGGCTCTCCTTAGTGAGTTTGATTTTGAAATCAAACATATCAAAGGAAAATAAAATAGAGTCATTGATGACCTTAGTAGATGTGTGAAAATGATTCATCTAGAAGTGGTAAGCACCTATGAAACAAATGTCAGGGAGAGAGTCAATACTGCACAAGAAACCAATTCATTCTTCGAGACTGTAAAATCATACTTAGAACAAGATCCCACAAGGATGAAGTACGAAGGTTATCAAATGATGAATGATGGCCTGCTAACTTACAAAGGTAGGTGTTATATAATGAATTGTGATGAATTGAAGAGGTTCATGATGGATGAACTACACAAAAGACCATATACTAGTCATACTGGTTATCAGAAATGATTACGACCACTAGGAAACTGTTTTATTGGCCAGGACTGAAGAAGGACATAGATGATTTTACTTGGACAAATGTCTAGAATTTCAGCAATTTAAGGCAAAACACCGACATCCAACAGGGTTGTTGTAGCCCCTACCAATTCCATAATGGAAATGGGAAACCATCTCCATGGATTTTATGACCGGATTACTAAATTTGGACAATCAAAATGATGCCATCATGGTAGTGGTGGACAAATTGAGCAAGGCTTCTCACTTTGTTCCCGTCAAGTCAACTTGCAAGGCAATAGATATTGCCAATATCTTCGTGAAAGAAATATTTCGGTTGCATGACATGCCTAAGTAGATCATATCTGACAGAGATACAAAATTTACTTCAAGCCTTTGGAAATATTTAATGGCTGGTTTTGAGACTAAATTGTTGTTTAGCACAACCTATCACCCTCAAACTGATGAACAAATAGAGAAGGTAAACCAAGTGTTATAGGATATGTTAAGGATGCATGTAATGCATTAGCCTAAGAAGTGGGAAGACTACCTGGTACTGGTAGAGTTTTCTTACAACAATGGCTATCAAGAATCATTGAAGATGTACCCTTTTGAAGCCCTCTATGGTAGATAGTGCAAGATTCCAATCAACTAGGATAACCTAGTAGATAGAATTATAATCGATCCAAACATGCTAAAATAAATGGAACAAGAAGTAATCCAAATAAATAAAAATCTAAAAATAGCTCAGGATATACAGAAAAGATATGCAGACAGAAAGAGGACTCCTAGAGAGTTCAAAACAGGGGATTAGGTGTATCTCCGAGTTAGACCTAGGAAAATCTCCTTGAGGATGGGAGCTTGTGCCAAGATGGTACCTCAGTATTGTGGATCCTTTAAAATTTTGGATAGAGTGGGACATGTAGACTATAGGATAACACTCCCTCCCATAGTGAAGGCACATAATGTTTTCCATGTTTCGTTATTAAAGAAATATGTACATGATTCTAATCATATTATTGAATGGTTTGTGATTCAGGTGGAACCAGAGGGAGCATTCATGTCATAACCTCAACGCATAATAGACAGGAAGGAAACCCCACTCAGGAAAAAAACCATTACATAGGTCAAAGTCTAGTGGAAACACTTTGGCCCAGATGAGGCTATATGGGAAATGGAGACGTAAAACTACAAGAGGGTCGGGGTAGGATTTATTGGAATGTTAATACTTGATGGTCTGTACAATCTACCCTTACATGAATTCTAAGTTCAAACACTGTGGGAGGAGGGCGCCTCCTTCAAACTCTTCATCGTATGGCCGAGGGATAATGCACATATCCTTAACCATTTACAGATAAAGGAATTTGTGCATGAGACCATAAGAGTTTTTCAAAGGACCCATGTGACCAAGGTGTGGGAACCCTATCCAAGGCCTGAAAGGTGCTGAGTCTTTCTGACTTTGGAACTATGGGATTTTGGGCTCTAGAGTGTTTTGACCTGACCATTTATAAACCAACTAAAGGAAAATGGTGGTCACGATTACCCACAAGGTTTACTGGCACCTGGCAGTATCCCTAACCATGGCAGATAGACCTGCCTCACCGTTAAACCTTGACCCATTTACCGATCGTGAAGTAACGTGAATCATTGATTCGAGGGTATTCAGGAGTCCCCTTGACCATTTTATCTATGCCGAGGTAACTTTGGAAAAGTACCACTTTGGGAGAACATTAATGTTATAGCATCAAACTCCCCAAACGTTGAAGTTACGAAGTGAGGATAGTCGTGGATCTCGGGAGTTTGTTAAGAACCCATATTAACCGTCTGATCATATAGAGGAGGGACCCACGTATGGTACTTGAGTGAAGTCCTACTTCAGGAGAGTAAAGTCGAAACCCCTGAAGGGAGGAGCTAAAAAGTAACGAGAACTGTAGATCTAGGGATCCTTCAGGATATTCCCTGGCTGTTGGATTTATTCCAAGGTCATGTCGACATTGACCACTCCAAAAGAAAAGGGGTGGTAAGGAAGTGGAGCACCTAAACACTGAATTCATGAAATGATAAGAGCTGCATATCTAAGGACATTTTGTGATCTGCCTCTATCGTCATATCTAGACCATATTGAGGCTAAAGCTGACCACTTTGGGAGAAAGGAGGAATTCACACCACGAATCCCTTGAATGCCAAATTTATGAAGTAATAGGGGTCGTATATACAGGGGTTTTGTGGACATGCCTTGACCATGAGATCCAAGGAATTGAAAGGCTATCGGTCTGGGGTGACATTGCATGCTGACGTCACCCAGGGTGACGTGGAACCACATTTGACATGCCATATGTCACCTGAATTCAAATGTTTCATAGAACGTATGTGCCCATTAAAATGTGACATGTGTCACCCACTATACAAGCCACGTGTCCTCTCTTCCTTGCCACATGTCATCTCTGGAAATTACCTATTGGTCCATGTGGCAGTAGGAGTATTTGGGACCCACCTGTATTCACCATCTCATCTAGTACATCACCCTGTGCGAGAGTGTACCCTTCGAGAGTTTGAGACTCTAGGGGTTTGGGATGCAACGTCATGAGTAAGGTGAAAGGCCTGAAGGAGTCTGGGAATTCAAGAATCTGGAGGTTTGGAATACTGTGTCAAGGATGAGTCAAAAGGCCAAAGCCATGTGGCAATATTTCGGGATCCTTCGGGAGTTTGGGAACTCGGGACTCTGGAGGACTTGCGTGTAGAAAATAAAAGTGACGTGCAACGCCAAAGAGCCGAGCGCTGAATTCTCCTCTAGCTTGTTTGTTAGATGAAGATTAAGTATCATCATTGGTTTGGAGGGTGGATGGACCTTCCCTGCAAGAGGAAGGAACCTGGAAATGGTACGAACGATATGGATCCACATGGGTGCCACATGGCCCTCAACCAATGATTTCCTAAACTAGATATGCTGAAATAAATGGAACAACAAGTAATTTAGATAAACAAAATCTAAAAATAGCTCAGGATAAACAAAAAATATATGCAGACAGAAAGAGGATTCCTAGAGAGTTCAAAACAAGGGATCAAGTGTATCTCTGAGTTAGACCCAGGAAAATATCCTTAAGGATGGGATCTTGTGCTAATATGGCACCTCGATATTGTGGAACCTTTGAAATTTTTGATAGAGTGGGACCTGTAGACTCTAGGCTAGCACTCCCTCCCATAGTGAAGGCACATGGTGTTTTTCATGTTTTGTTATTAAAGAAATATGTACATGATTCTAATCATATTATTGATTGGTCTGGTATTCAGGTGGAACCAGAGGGAGAATTCCTGTCAGAACCTCAATGCATAATAGATAGGAAGGAAACCCCACTCAGGAACATAACCATTGCATAGGTCAAGGTGTAGTGGAAACACTTTGGCCCATATGAGGCTACATGATAAATGGAGGATGCCATGAAATAGGCATATCCATTTTTGTTTACTTCTGTACATACAGAGCGCATTGACAGATAGAACATCAAGGATGATTGTTCCTTTAAACGGGAGGGGATTGTAATACCCCTATTTCCCCCAGTTTGTAAATATAACTATAACTGGCCAAGAGACTATGAAAGACTAGATATGTGTGAATGTTTGATTTTTTAAGTCTTTGTATAAAGGGTCACTGTATGTATTTTCTGTTATCTATAGAAAATGGATAAGTGTTGCATAATTGCTGAAAGGGGGGTTTGCCAAGATAGACCATGGCTGCTATGAGAGAGATGGTGAGGGGAACCAAAAATGGTTTAGATGACCCCCCACCAAACCAGTACCTTGATAGAATTAATGGCTCATACCCAAAACAATTCTTTGACATAGAAATGAATTACTAGTCATAGTGGTAGCTGAAAGAGTCCTCCTCAAGAGTTAATGAGGAGATGGGGAATAGTACCCATCTGCAAGACTTCCGGACCTAACCATGAGTCAGGGATTCATACCCATGCAACCTTTCTGAGGAAGGAAAGAAAGAGGTAATTCATCATCAGAGGCAAGAGAGAAAGCAAGGAGATCTGCAAAGAGAGAAGATTCGAAATACCAATCTCGAGAAGAGAAAAAGAATGGTCACAACTCTTTGGTTTGAGGAAGAACTGGGAAATAATCTCGTTCTGAGTGAAAGAATATGGTGGAAGGTTTTTTGTTACAAGATGATAAAAGAGGTTGACGAGTGACTATGGAAGTACTCGTGCAGACCTCCTTGCTTGGTATAGAGAGAACTAGTTGCCAAGATCCTATGGGAGGAGGAGGAGAGTAACTTATGCACTTGACTGTCATTGAGCAAGAAGAAAGAGTCTCTCTTAGAGAATCATAGTCTATATCAGGGGTGGCCAATGGTAAATCCACCAGGAGTGGCTTTTCCTACAGTTGGGTGGAAACATGCACCCCTTTCAGCAGTCACTTTACGATTTCTGGTTTCTGATAAGTATCTTCATACTCTGTGTATTGAAATGGAAATGATGGTTGAATATATATATTTATCTATCTATGAATGAGTTATGTATTGAATTATTAAGGTATAAATACAGATTATCTCTCTGTGATATCATGCTTTTGAAGGGTCATTTGCTTGCCTCAGTTTAGTAGTTAAACAGTCATGGGACATAAGCCTACAAGAGGGTCGGGGTAGGATTTATTGGAATGTCTAAGTCTTATCGGTATTTAAAATATAACCTCGTAGGAATTCCAAGTTCAAACCTTGTGGGAGGAGGGTGCCTCCTTCATATTCTTCACCGTATGGCTGAGGGATCATGCCCATATCCTTAACCATTTATGGCTAAAGGAGTTTGCGCGTGAGCCCGCAAGAGTTTTTCAAAGGACCCATGTGACCAAGGTATGGGAACCATAGACTAGGCCCGAAAGGAGCTGAGCCTTTCTGACTTTGGAACTATGGGAGTTCGGGGCTCCGGAGTGTTTTGACTTGACCATTTATAAACCGATTGAAGGAAACTAGTGGTCACAATTACCCACAAAGTTGAATGGCTTTTGGCGGTCTCCCTAACCATGGAAAATAGACCTGAGTCACCATTAAACCTTGACCCATTTACCCATCATGAAGTAACACAAATCACTGATTCAAGGGTATTCAGGAGTCCCCTTGGCTGTTGGATCTATTCTAAGGTAACTTCGGTGAAGTCCCACTTCGGGAGAACATAAATGTTATAGCATCAAACTACCCAAACACTGAAGTTACGAAGTGAGGACAACCGTGGATCTCGAGAGTTTGTTAAGAACCCATATTAATTGTTCAATCATCCAGGGGAGGGACCCACGTATGGTGCTTCAGTGAAGTCCTACTTTGGGAGAGTGGAGTGGCCATAAAGCCAAAGCCCTGAAGGGAGGATCTGTGAAGTAACGAGAAATGTAGATCTGGGGATACTTCAGGATCTTCCTTGGCCGTTGGATTTATACCAAGGTCAGCTTGACATTGACCACTTCAAAAGAAAAGGGGTGGTAAGCAAGTGGAGCACCCAAACGCCGAATTCTTGAAGTGATAAGAGCCGTAAATCTGAGGACGTTTCAGGATCTACTGTTACCATCAGATCTAGATGATAGTCAGCCCGACGCTAACCACGCTGGGAGCAGGGAGGAATTCACACCATGAATCCCCCAAATGATGAAGTTACGAAGTAATAGAAGCTGTATATCCAAGGGTTACATGGACATGCCTTGACCGTGAGATCAAAGGAATTGAAGGAAGAGAGGTCTGGGGTGATGTCGCATGATGACATCACCAAGGGTGACATGGAACCACTTTTGATGTGCCATGTGTCACCTGGATTCAGATGTTTTATAGACCCTCTGTGCCCATTAAAATGTGACACATGTCACCCACTATAGGGGCCACATGTCCTCTCTTCCTTGTTGCATGTCATCTCTGAAAATTACCTATTGGTCCATGTGGCGAGAGGAGTATTTGTGACCCACTTGTATTCACTTTAGCATCTAGTACATCACACCATGCGAGAGTGTACCCTTTGGGAGTTCGAGACTTTGGGACTCCAGGTGTTTGGGACACAGTGCCATGGTTAAGGTGAAAGGCCTGATGTCTAGAGCCACATGGAGAGATTCCAAGACTTTGGGAGTATGGGACTTCAAGAATCCAGAGGTTTGGAATACCGTGTCAAGGGTGAGTTGAAAGGCTTGAAGTCCGAAGCCATGTGGCGATATTTCGAGATCCTTCGAGAGTTTGGGAATTCGGGACTCTGGAGGAATTGCACGTAGAAAATAAAAGGGACGTGCAACGCCAAAGCGCCAAGTGTCGAATTCTCCTCTAGCTTGTGTGTTAGATGAGGATTAAGTATCGTCGTTGATTTGGATGGTGGATGGACCTTCCCTGCGGGAGGAAGGAACTTGGAAGTGGTACGATTGATATGGATCCACATGGGTCCCACGTGGCCCTCAACCAATGAATTCCCAAACGACTTCGGGAAACCATAACTTGTAAACCAGAGGTCGGATTAGAGCATGGTAACATTCATTAGAAATATACGAACGAGTAGAAGAGGATGAATCATCTCAAAGATATGATTCAAGATGATTTGAGTTAGAAAATTTTTGATTCCCCATCCCTAGAAAGGGTACTTAGGGGTAGGGTGTGTTACAAATATGGCCCCATAAAGGTCACGAGAAGGTGCTAGTTGGAGGGTTGATCTGTGGAAAAATTTGAAATTAAATATGAATTATGGAATTCATCCCATAAATAAAATCCTCCTACAATCCTACATGGCTTTAGCTGAAATGGACATCCTTTATTTTCCAAAAATTCATCCCCAAAGGCCTCCAATTAGGCCTCCTTCCGACATTTGTTTCTAGGCAAAAATTTGGGTCCCTAACACTTTTGAAGATTTTATTGAAAATCTAGATTGAATTTTTGAACTTGACTATTGTAGATATATTCTATGTTCCATTGTGGTCATCTAGACTATTTTTGGCCAAAAATATGCCTTCAGATGAAAATTTATGTCATTAAAATTGTCAAATGGCCCTTGATACAAATATTAAAATTTAACATAAATTTATATATGTGTTACAAAATTATTTTGTTTTTCTTATTTATACAAATTATAAATAATAATTAATAAAAAATATAAATTATGATTTACAAAAAATATAAATAAAAAAACAAAACAAAGTTTACATAAAAATATAACATAGTTCATATCTATACATAAACTAAACTTCTAAAAACACATATATGAACACTACAATAAACATTAAGAAAACTTGGTATGTCCCCCTTTCAACATACTTGTAATTCTGGCCATATAACTCGAACCATTTTTTAATTTAATGCCAGTATGTGGATTTTTCCGAATTTATTTTTGAACGTGTTATACCTATAATCCATATTTACAAAAATAAAAATATGGTACATATACACCCCAAACAATACAATATTTCTTTTTCCCTTCCTTTTTTTAAACACATGGTGCATGGACGAATACTATTGGGAAGGCTGATAGAATTTTCAAGGTGGGATGGATTAGAGGGTATGCCAAACTCTATATAGAGTTTGGTGGGAGAGTCATGGTAATGGAGGGTACCATGGCTTTGATGGTGAAGGGAAAAGGAAATGAAGGATCTCGACGCACCAAGGAAGCGCAAAGGTTATATAGGAGGCATGGAATGGGAGCTCAATGTGGATAACCTTAATCTTGGATTTAAATTTTGTACCAACCCAACACTTAAATATGTGATCAATTATGCACACCAATGGAAAAAAACACTAAACTAGAGATAAAATAACCAAGAACTAGAACGGTAATGAATTGAACTTAGCACAAAGGAAGCAATGCACAGAAAAACACAAATCGACAATGGAGAACTGATGGTACTTGCTCAATTGGAGTCTTTAAAAATTTCATTCTTGAATATTTCCCTCAAACCAAAGCTCCCTTTAATTGTTGCATTGTTTTATCAAATGAAGTCTAGAGATGAGGAAGAGGGTTCTATTGTATTTTTTTGTGTTTTTTTAATTTTTTAATTTTCAATTTTTTGCATGGGAGGGCTACATTGCATGCCCCATTTTTTTTCATGAGGTCCATGCATGTTTTCTATTTTTTTTTTTGTTTAAATGCGTATAAAGTCAACCTTACTTGAATTTGACTTTGACTAATGGAGATCGAGAATGAGGCTAGACAAGATGTAGTTCTAATGCAATGTGGAGCATATCGTCAAAAAGGTTACGACATGCCCATCAAGACTATGCAATCGACCAACTGTTATCTTGCCACATCGACCCTCAATTTTGGCCAGGAAGATCTGTCATATAAACCTTGATTTGTTAGTGGGGTCCATACAATACTCAAACTTGTGCAAGTCACCACATCTCCATTTAGTATCCAATAAGGGAAATGAAGTATTGAAGGAAAGATATCGGTGATTACTTCAATAACATGGGAATGAAACCTTGATATGGGGTTTTAAGGTATTGGTTTGAGTGACCTAAATATTTGTCATGCAAGCTGGTTGGACCATCTCACCTCAACCAATTCACATATTTGTGACAATTCTAACTAGGTCATATAATATCAAAATGAAGAAAATGAGGCATCATTAGAAAATTATCTGAGTCCACTACAACATGGATAATTTTATTTTATGATAATGTGTCTAGCATTAGAAATTTTTAAACCCTGAACCACTATCACCAAACTAGCCCCTTAAACTAGTCCTGAAATTGTGAAGACTCATTCTCAACAACCAAGGGTCAAAACCTAGAATGTGATATATTGTTGGAAAAATATCACACTTCCCTACAACGCCTATATGCATGATTTTACTTTTGATTTAGATATCAACACATAAACTGATAATGAAATCATAATTATGATTTTTTTCTGTTTAGGAGACATGCAATTCATGCCCTTTGTAGACTAGTTATACAAACTTAGAATTAGGAAAATGATAGCTCATTGGAAATATTATCCTAATCCCTAAAGGCTAACACCACTATATTTTAATAAAATGAATATAAATGATATTATCTTCTATTAAATATCATGTTCAATTGGGACTTGCCCAATAACCAATGAAAGGGACCAACATTGGAAATTTTGCAAACTAAGTCCTCAACTCATGAAATATGAACTAAGAATCCTTGACATAGGGAATTTTGATATGGGGGGTTTTCATAACTCAAAAATAATACCAGGATGGCCTCCCCCAGGAGAAAATTATTAGGGTTTCAAAACAAGCCAATCAAGGGCAGATTGAGCCAACTTGGGTGCCCACAATCCAAACAAGGGAAGATTGAGCTAGTGTGGGTGCCATTGGACATAATGATATTGATGATTATTATGAATATGTCCAATAGGTTATAGAAGGATAGAGAAAATTTTGAATTTTAAATACATTTATCCTTACTAAACCTCTGATTGATAATTGAGACACAGACCAAACTAAAATCTGGACCATGTAACTGATTTTGAACTAAGACCAAGTGAATCAAAATTGATGCTTGATACTCTTTAATGTCCGACAAGTCATTATGTTCTCAAATGAACCTCTAAATGTAACACACTAATACTCTTTAATGGGAAAGGGCCATAGTAATTATGACTCCTATAATTGTCTCTGACTAGGACCAACGCTTAATAGGCTGCAAGGAGAAACCCTCATGCCAACTCGAAAATATATGAAAATAAGAAATATCATGTTGAGTCGAAAGAGTATTTTTGGGTCAACATTCTTGGTACCAGAGGGGAAATGTCTTCCAAGGAATATTGAACAATGGGATCTCCCGCGTGATAGGTAGGAATAATCGGTAAAAGTTATACTTTTTGAATTAACCAAGGTGGGTGAGGGGGGAATTTGACTGTAGTATGATGGCGATTTTTCACATAGGGATAAAATGAAGAATTAAAGTGGTGTAATATAAGTATACAAAATAATTTGTATTGAGATTCACAGAGGATAAAATAAAAGGAATAATGGTTTGGGTTTTGTTGAGCAATGTGTCCCAAGTGATGTAGGTCCCTCACCTGGATTATGGATTAACTGTGAGAATTGAGGCATAAGGTGAACCCTATATCAACACAAAGTTTCATGCATGCCTTCAATTATCAACATAATAACAAGAAAGAGGGGATATTTTGCAATTAATGACCCATAAGAGAAAGAGCTAGCAAGAAGACCAATCAGTCAAGGGAGTAAATTGATATAAAATGTTTTTGAGGATCATGCTAAAGTATCTCAAAACTGTCAAGTGATTGTACTCCGTAGGAGAAATAACGTTACTTGGGAATTGTCATGACACAAGTTTTTTGGGTAAAGAGTAGTCACAATCACATATCTATGTCAGCCATCATGCGATCAAGTTTCAACTTCACCAAGAAATGTTATTCTAACTCTCTTAGACTTTCCCTATAACTTACTAACATTCGAGTTTAATCTTATTTATGGTGATACCAAGAAACACTTTTCTTTTGGGAAAATTATTCTAAAAGGAATCCTAGGATGACACTCTTTTCAATCAACCATATGGTGATAAGGAATCTACTTTTCTTTCTAAAATAAAAAAAAATCAAAAAAAAATCAAGGAGAAGTGGGTAGCCTACAACACTGAAATGAAAAAGGCTAAAATTTAGGGGAAAACCACAAGAAGCTAAAAGATCAAAAACTGAGATGAAAGGAGGTATATACAATAAGAAAATAAATGCGTGGTGACATATGTACAAAAGGATTAGGTTTCTCAAGTGTAAAAGAACTTTAGGTGGTAACCATTCATCGAGAATTGGAGTGCTTCACCATCCAAGGTTTTTAATATGAAAGCATTGTTCCCTAAAACCTCATAGATAGTGTAAGGACCCAACCATAATGAATCAAGATTGTGGTATTTGGATGGGGTCTCATTTGATTTTTTCCATAGTAGGACATCATCCTCTACTTTACAATTTACCATCGAGGCTCTTTTATTGAATGAACGTTTGACAATGTCTTGCTTCTTTTGGAGGTGTTGGAATTCATCTTTTCTAAACTCTTCTATTTTTATCAAGGTGTCTAAATGATGTTGTAAGGGATGGAAATCATCTTCTTCCTGAGTAATACCCAACCTCAAGGGTAGAATTTGCAAGTGATTAGGCAGAAAAAAATGAGTTCCATACCAAAGAGTGTAAGGACTTTGTCATGTAGTTGTATTGGGTGTTATCCAATCAACCCATGAAGAAAAGTTTAGCTTTGTGTTCCAATCACACTTGTCATATTTGATTATTATCTTAAGGATATGAATCAATTTTGTATCATTGATTTAGCCAATCCATTACCCTAGGGGTAATAGGTGGAAGATATGAAAAGTTGGATGCCATACATGACACCAAGGTGGAGCATGACATTGGACATGAAAGTTAATTCATTGTTAGTCAATATATAAAAAGGGGTTTATTTGTAGCATTCTTAAGGAAAACTTCTTCAGCTCACTTTGTAAAGTAGTTAGTAGCAATCAAGATAAATATGTGACCTATGCTAGAAGGTGGTGAGATTGGCCCAATAAAGTCCATACCCCATCTTGTGAAATGGACTTGTTCTTCAATGGGATTAAGAGGAAAATCAACTAACTTTTTCTACCTAGTGAAGCATTGGCAAGCTTCACATTTTCAAACCAGTAAATGGGCATCTTGATGGAGAGGAGGACAATAGTAAATTGCATGTACAAATTTTTCTGTAATGGTTTTAGCCGAAAAGTGACGTCCAGAAATCCCATAATGAAATTGTTCAAGTGTCACTTGGGATTGATTAGGAGTAAAAAAACATGAAAACACTCCATCAAGGTTTCTCCTATAAAGGATTTGATCTTGTAAGAAATATTGGACAACTTGTAATCAAAGTTTTCGCTTGGCTTCAATATCCATGTCAGGTGGACAAACACCATTCATTATAAAAAATATAGTATATTCATACCATGGTTGTAAGGCCAAATCAATTTCATTAACCATTTCTTCATAAGAAATCAAGTATTCTACTTCAAGTTATTCAACTATGACAGAGGCACGGGATTGAGTTAGCAATTCATCCAACCACTCCCTTTATAGTTTTCATTGGTTTAATGTTTATGTCATATTCCTACATGTGAATGATCAATTTGGACCACTTACTATGCAATTAAGTTTGGTTCAAAGAAATGACTAAGAGAGATGGATTCATAAAGACTTGAACCTTGTAGCCATATATTTAGTGTTGAAACAACTCCAAGGATTTATGTTGTCCCTCGACCAAATTTTGAGGAAATCTTGGTAAGGTTTGACCACTTTTTGGACTTCGATGCAGTGATCGAGGAAGGAGCGCCCAGGCGTATCTGAGAACATGGATCTCACTTGTTTTGCAGCTTTGTGGACCCAACTAGGGGTTCCCTAACATTTTTGTAATGGGTTAGGTGATGTTAGCCCATGGGTTTACCCATGATTAGGCCTTATTGTAAAAATATAAATAAGTAAGATTGCAAGGTAGAAAGGGACTTAGTGGAGAAGCGATGTAAGAGACTTAGAGAGAGAAGTCTAAGTAGCTAAGTGCAAGTAGTTCTGAGTGCTTTGTGCATCATAATGTGTATGTAAGGCTCTTTGCTCGATAAAGGAGTTGGCTCTATGCCTTGACCTAATTTTGGGAGGGAGGATCTAGTGCTCAATGCATAGATCTCCTGTCCTCTGTGAATATTGTCTTTGTGGCTTAGTTCATATGAGTGGATGAATGTAAGATATTGAAGAATAATAGAGAAGATGAAGCAGTTGGTGGACATAGCTCCACAGTGGGGTGAACCACATATATCTTGTGGCTTTTGGTTGCCTTATGTTGTATTTTTTATGCTATGAATATGCTCAGTGCTTTTCTTATCATGTTTGCTAGATAGATCTATTGATGCTTAGTGATTAGAATGAATGAATGTTAGAACTAACTCTGTGCTAAGTGCTAAGTGATTGGATTGTTTACTTTCTATTGTTACTACCCTGATCCATATTAGGGTTTGTTCTGCGATGTTAATAAAAGCTAATGAACTAATTCATTTCCCCTTCAAAGTGTGGCTAGAATACTCTGCAAAGTGTTATAATCACATATTTGCGTCCCAACTTGGTTATAGACACTTGATTCCTGTAACCCCCCTTGTTTCTACCTCAGGCAAGACTTCACCTGCTTCACAGGTGTTGCCAAAAGGGCCAGTAGTTAGGGTTTTGTTGGTGCGTTGTTGAAGCATTGAACCCTGGGTCTTCCCTTGTGCAAACAAATGGTTTCGTTGTCGTTACCTGAAACTGTGATTGATGGTAACTAAAGAAAATAAAATAGAAGCACTTTGCGTAGATACGTTGTTGTAGTGCACAATACTCTACCCTAATTGCAAATCTCTATGCTAAGAAAGAAACCCAATTTGAAGAAAAGAGGTAAGATCTTAAAAGAGGTAAAGATTTGTGCTTTGATAAAGGTAAGATAAGTGAAATTTTTTGTTTCAAAAGCATGAATTTAGGTATGTTTAATATATTTTGTCCTAGTCTGAAAGCTAGGGCGTAGTTGGAAGAAAGAGTTGATCTAAGTAAATCTAGTAGAAATGAAGAAAGATATGTTATTCCTATGCACATAAAGAATTTTTGAGCTAATAAGTGGATGCAGTAACCTAGACAATGTTTTTGCATATTGGAGGTCCAACACTGTGATCCCAGTGTGCAGTACAGGAGAAGTTGGGGAACATACAAGAGGAAAAGAGGATTTCCACTATGTTATAACTGCAGAAGACCAAGACATATTGCTAAGGAATTCCCTGGTACAGGTCCTATTTGTCTTTGTTGTAAAATTGTTGGTCATGAGGTTGAGGATTTTCCAAGGATGATTGCTAAAGTTGAAAGGATGAACATGAGACAAGAAAACGAAAGTATAGAGACTAAGAACATATTAGAGAATCATAAAGAGAACAGATCAAAGGAATTTCAGACTACATTAGTGCAGTTGAAGGAAATGATGGATGTTCATAAAGATATTAGTTTACCAGAGATCATGAAAGTAAAAAAGCGCATAAGTACAAGAATAGAAGACTTCGACATAGACTGTGTCTTGGATGAGGAAACACCAGTGAATATTATGAAAGAAGGCACTTGGGAAATTTTGGGAAAGCCTGCTATGGTACCTTCATTGGGAAGGATAGGTTTTTTCAAGGGAAAGATGATAACCATATGTGGAAGAGTTTCTCATGTACCTATTATTATCCATGGAACATCGAATGAAGAGGAATTGGAAGTCATTAAGTTTGTTGAGAACAACACTCGTTTCCTGCTTTTGTTAGGAAAGACTTGGATTGAGAAGGATCAGCTCAAAAGGAAAGAAAAGGAAGAAGCTACAGAAAAGAAAAAACAAGAACTAAGAGATTCCATAGCTAGAAAAATAGATCGACCGATGGAAGAACAAGAAGTTAATTCAAAGAAACATAAGGCAAGATAATTATTTGTCGAAGTTGAAAGAACACAAGAAGGTTTGAAGGATATATCTATGCAATAACGAAGGATACCCACCCCTAAATTAATAAAAGAAGAGGTATTAACTTCGAACCCTTTGAGACAACATCAATAGTGTGGAGTCACTTCGCTAGGAGAGAATAAGAATAAGAATTGAAAGAGAATCCAAGAAACTATTAAAGAGACGCAGATTATAGGGAAGAAGGAAAGGAATCTTAGTAAGAAGAAATCCAATTTAGAAAAGCTACATGAAGCTAAAGAGAACAGATGGAATACTTCACAGACTGGAACCTAACAGGAGGCAGGTTTGCAGGATTTGAAACTTGCCGAAACAACATAACTGCGTGGAATGGGACTTCACCCTGGTGAAGCTATATGACCGTTGGATGCGCCTTGACCGTTAGAACGATGCTCCAAAACAACTACGAAACACATTTATGGGCGAATAGACTACTCATTGGACGTTACCATGCCATAATGGACAGATTCACATTGATGGAAGCATTGCTTCCCATTGGAAGAATCTGTTACGATGCTCTCTTATTTAACCCGTCGGATGTTGCGCCGAGACGAAATTTTTCCATCCATGATTAATTGAGCTAAAAGAGAGTTTATTGTGTGTTGAGCTGTGATTCATAATCTAGATGTCAATGTCCAGTTGTCCACTTATCCGTTCGCCTACCCAGACCTGCCCGTTTAACAGTGAGAATGTCAAGCGAACCCACTGAGTTAGAGAAGTCCGCTAAGGAAGTTCTTAAGAAGTTTATGGATGATAAATATATGTATGAAGGAATACATGCATCATCGACTAGGGGACTGCAGGCTTCCCCTTCCACTGGACGTCGTTCTGGCCATGCTAACCCCGCGACTGAGCAACGAAGTAAGCATCGCAGAGATATTGCAAATGCAAAGCAGATCCCATCCATCTTACCAGAGTATATCCCACCTTTGGTTGGTGCGGTTAACCGCGACAACATCCCACGCGAATATGAATACATTTTGATCACCGCATGCATCCCGAAAGGAATACGCATAGTTGGAGGCCAATTAGGTCAGATCCCACTTCTAAAGAACATTGAATTCAACCTTGGAGATAGAAAGAACTATGTGATGCTTGAACCCCATAGATACTTGACGAATACCACTAGGAAGAAGCCTTGCCTGGTCTCCCAACCTTGGATTAAAGAGCTCACACAATCCACTATACTCAATGTGATGAAGATTCCCCATTTTGGACGACACTAGGAGGTTAACGCTTGTGTTGAACTCCTCTTTTCGTGCTACCACAATGKATACCTATGGATCTATCGGTAGATTTCTATGGATATGGCGTTGATCCACTTGATTATAGGATTAAGAATGTAGGGACCTGAYCCTCAATAGTTTTACCTAGGGAAGGCCTCAGATCACTCCCTAACACAATGCATCAAGGAGGATTACATCGAAGTCGAGAAGGGAAAGYGAGGCTACAAGGTAGTCTCTATCTAGGATGGCGTAGTGCACCTCTCTTTCCAACTCATAGCTAGAAATATTGTAAGAAATAATCGCCCTACACAGGTCACCGGGTGCGTGGTGGACCTCGCATTAAAATGTGTGGAGGGAATGCAGATGAATTGGGTGAGTTACCTCGTCAATGAGCTCAAGAAAGACTTATGTGAAGCTTAGAATCAAGGATACGAGTTCTACTTTAGCTAGATGCTCGTGTTGATTTCATTTGTCACTTGCAAAATTCCAAAAGAAGCCACCTTCCTAGAGATCAAACCTTGTGGTACACCTTCTCGCTAGGTTCTCTACCTTCTGGTACACCAATGACATGTCGAAGAAATGGCAGTCGAACACTGTCTTCCATGCGTACTATCAACAACTGAATGTTTCCATTGAAGAATTTTCGTGCATGGCACCACACACCTTGCACTAGTACAAACCAATAGCCAAGTTCCACGGAGATCCACATTTTATATATATCACTACATGCAGAGATGAGAACAAGGAAGTCTTATAGTCATATTACAAGTTTTCATATGAAGACATGGATAATATCATGAAGGAGTGGCCAGAGGAGTTACTTGTACCGGTCAATGATGCAAAACTCTCTAACACTGACACCATAGGAAACCCCCTCATCACCTGGGTCAAGCATACAAGACAGTCCAGTGAGAAGAAGAAGATGAAAAGGAGGAAGTCCAGAATATAGAGACTAACGAGGAGGACAACTCTTCTGAAGGAAATGGATCCAGCTCGCTTGAAGGAGGAGATGAAGTAAATGGACAAGGAGGAGGGGATGATGGAGAAAATCAAGGAGAAGGCAAAGCTACACTGTCGAAAGATTCCCTGACTAAAACAATAACACCATAGAAGAGGAAGGTTTCTCTGCAGAAAACTTCATCAAGAAAGAAGACGTGGCCTAGAAAGCCCCAGTTAGAGGCCACACTCACGGAGGACGAAATCACCTTGGTCCATAGAGCCATGGAGGATGCATCTAAGGATCTCTTGAAAATATATGGAGTGAAGTAGGAAGAGATGTATCGAAGGGTTGAGAAGGAGCTTAAGGAAATACAATAGACTATATGATCCATCTGTGTAGTTCCTACTACGCCTTCTTCATCACAGGTTGCGGAATTGGCGGATGAGCCCACCCAACTAATAAGAGTTGTAGATGCGACAGAGGCTCAACTTCAGAAATTCCAAGAAGGAAAGGAGAAGGCTACAAAAGCCTTGAAACAAGAGAAAGAGGAAGTCTTAGAGAGACTACAAGTTGCGTGGTACTATGAAACCGCCTATGAAAATGAGAGAGATGAGTTTCGGGTGATGCTCAAGGAGGACAAAGAAAATATATAGAGAGAAAATGACAAATTGCTCGAAGAATAGACTGCGGTCAAAGAAGCGGTGAATAAATAACTTCACTCTATGCTAGGCTTAGCACAGGGGGAACATTAATTGATCAAGGTTCAAGTGGTGAAGCTTGTTGAGGCCATACAACAACTTCAAGCAAGGATAATGGAGTTGGATATCCAAGCAGTACCAAGCACTCCACAGGAGGTGCGTAACCAAAGGGAGGAATATGCTAAGAACACAGTTGGAAGGATCAGAGCCCTCACCTCATAATGTAAATAACTGAGTGATAGAAGCACATAGAATTACGAATGCCTCACAAAAGATCCATAACTAAGGAAATTGGAAGAACAGTTACAGGAAGTGCAACAACAGGCACTGTCGGTACAGGCGCAGATGAAGCTGCTCATTGTGGTAGAAAGAATGAAGAGATATTAGGAACAACAAGCAATACAACAACATATTACTGCCATCCAGGGCAGAGTAATGGAAGTTGTGCAGAAGCTACAACCTGTGCAAGATGAATCCTTCAAGGTGTTTAAATAAATTGAGGGACAAGGCTCGCAACTGGACAAAGTTTTTTCAACAACAAAACAATGTCTGTAAGGGCCTGTTACAGAGCAGATGATCCAGGAGATTGCTGAGCAGGAGGCTCATTAAAAGAAGCAAGTTGGGGTAGATCGAGTGAATATTGAGGCCTTTGAAGAAACATTGACCAGACCTGAGTGACTCGAGACGAGTCGCAAGTAAGTGTTGGGGGCCTGTTGGCCCTCGACCAAGTTTTGAGGAAATCTTGGTCAGGTTTGACCACCTTTTGTACTTTGACACAATGATTAAGGAAGGAGCGCCCAAGCGGAGTTTAGATCGCAGATCTCACTCATTTTGCAGGATTTTTGGACTCAACAAGGGATTCCCTAGGTATTTTGTAATGGGTTAGGGGATGTCGACCCATGGGTTTACCCATGATTAGGCCTTATTGTAAAAGTATAAATAAGTAAGATTGTAAGGTAGAAAGGGACTTAGTGGAGAAGTGATGTAAGGCATAGGGGCAGACCCAGGGTTCAACGCTACAACAACGCACCAACAAAACCCTAACTACCGTCCCTTTTGGCAACACCTGCAAAGCAGTTGAAGTCTCACCCGAGGTAGAGGCAGGGGTGGTTGCGGGACTCTAGTGTATGCAACCTTAGCTGAGACACAAATATGTGATTGCAACACCTTGGAAAAGCACTTAGAAATATAGTTCATCAATGTTTAACATGTATCTACTTCGCAGGTAAAACCCTAATTACAGAACATTGCAGTATTCAACCAGATCTAGCATCTAGCATCACTTAGCATGAAGAAACAAATCAGATCTAGAAGATTCAAGAACTAAACACATTCACACAGGTCAGATCCAACATTTACTCTCACTATTAAGCACAAAGCAACAACAGATCTACCTATCATTTATCTATATCAAAGCACTAAGAAAGTAAATACATAAACACATTAACACATCGCACAAAGAATTCACAACACAGGATGTACGTGGTTCACCCCCACCCTGGGGCTACGTCCACGAACTCTTCATCTTCTTTATTAGTTTTCTTCAATCTTGTTACATGCACAAGGCCTTCAGATCAACTTCGCAGAGGACATGATATATGTGCACTCTTCGCTAGATCCTCCTTCCCCAAGCTAGGTTACAACACAAATCCTACATACAGTCCCTTAAACTCACTTGCGCTCATCCTTGCAAACATACACAAAGAACTTACAATGGTTACTTGCACTCAACACCACTTACAACTAACTTGTCATTCACACTTAGCCATTCATGTCTCTCTCTCCTCACTTCATTGCCTAGAATCTATTTATACATTACAAAATCAGGCCTAAACATGGGTAAACCCATGGGCCGACATTCCCATACCCATTACATAATCCCAAATCCAAAAAAACCCTAAAAGGGGGCCGAGATACCACAATATATGCTTCGTATTGCACTCTGCCTTCAACAGTTTGTTGAAGTCCCAAAAATAGGTCACACATGACCATGGATCCTCAAAACTTGTTCAAGGGCCAACAGGCCCCCAACACTCACCTGTGACTTGTCCCGAGTCACTCTGATTTGGATAATTCTTCCTCAAAATCCTTGAGCTTGGCTTGAGCTGCTTCAACCTGTTGCTGTGCCATAGCCTCCTTTTCATCAAACTCTTGGATAACATCTTCATTGACAGGTCCCTCTAAGCGTTGTTCTGCTGCAGTGACGACTTTCTCTAGTTCTACTCCTCAACCTTCGATCTCTACGAACAGTTGGAAAGCCTGATCCTGTATATTTTGGAGCCTCTAAGTCACTTCCATGAATTTTCTATGAATGGTGTGGACCTTCTATTGAGTAGTGTGTTTCTCTTGGGATCACGTCATTCTTTCAACAACTGCAAGGGATTCAACTGCACCTGTATTGTTTCTGCTTGATACTTTGCCTCTTGGAGTAGTGACTCCAGTGTCTTTAGTTCTAGATTCTTAGTGAGTCACTCATACGTCTGGGAACTACGATCACTCAATTGTTTTCCCTTGATTGTTTCAACCGTGCCTCAAGCAGTTTCTTTCCTTTGATCCCTCACATCTTGTGGGGTGTCGGGCACTATGTGGAGCTCTAAGTCTTCTATTCTTTGTTGTAGCTGTTGGATAGCTTCTGTGAGCTAGTCTAATTGATGCACGACTTGGTCTACTACATTTGGATCTAATCCTCACATAGAGAGAAGTGCTCTTTGACTGCTTCTTTGAGTTGCTTTGCGAGAAACTTTTATTTTTCCTACTGAATCTGTACTTTATCCTCTTCAAACTTTGTCTGGAGTGAAACCTTCTCCTACTCTGCAACTCAACATTGTTCTACTATTAATTCTCGCACTTTCTTCAAGGCCTGGGTGGCTTGTTCTGTTTCTTCTTATGCGTGACAAAGGAGAGCTTCAGTCGCATCAACTAGTCATCGGAGTTGGGTTGGCTCATCTCCCAACTCTGGTTCTCCTAATGGCAGGGGCGTAGTGAACATTACACGACTGGACTAAAGGGCTTGATGTACCTCTTAGATTTTGACCTCAATTATGTGGTACATCTCCTACTACTTGGCTTCTTGTTTCTGTAATATTTCCTGTGAGGCATCGTTCATAGCTGCGATGATGAAGTCAAAATCATCGACAGTGAGCACAGTCTACATCTTGGTCAAAGTGGCTCTTGATTTCTTCTAGGAAGAAGGTTTCTTGGGAGAAACCTTCCTCTTCTTCAAGGGATTCGCCTCATCTCTAGGTGGTGTTACTTCACCTTGCTTCTACTCATCTTCTTTGCCATTTATTTCTTCTACTTCATCATCACCCTCTCGGTTAGGTGATATGGAAGCAATATTCTCTAATGTGATGCTTAAGTCTTGGGCTTCTTTGGTCTTCTTCCTTTTGCTGGGTCTGTGTGTGTCATGTTCCTTGTGAGCAACCTCTGATCTATTAATTTTAGGGTCAGACATCTCTACAGGGTTAGCGGGGATAAGGAGGTATGCTAACCAATCCTTGGTTATCTCCTTGAGGTCCTCTTCCATGAGCTTGTAGTATGATTGAAGCTCCTTCTTATGTTTGCCTACTTGCGCAGTAATATAGCTGAAGTTCCCATATGCACGAAACTTCAAGAGGGGTATGAACCGTTGTAGGGTGTTCGACGTCATGTGAGGTTCAACTTCGATTTCTCTCTTCAACTGGAGATAATATGTTTAAAAAATTGCGTTCGACTGCCACTATTTTCCCATGTCGTGCGAGTACCAGAGCATGGTGAACTTTGCAGCAAGCAGCTCAAATGGTTCAATGTCCGGAAAGGTCACACCTTCCAGCATCTCCCATGCAATAAATGAGATGAGGATAAAGAGCCAGATAAAGTGGAACTCATAGCCCTGATCCTGTCCTTCGCGACAGTCTAATTCTAGTTTATTAACTAGGTACTTCACCCAGTTCATCTGTAGGCCTTCTACACATTTCTCTGTAAGGTCAATGACAAAGCCTGTGACCTGTGTGGGCCTGTTCTTTCTCACAAGATTTCTTGCGATTAATTGGCATGCTAGGTGCAGTGCGCCATTCTGTATGGAAGCTACCTTATAGCCTTGTGTTCCCTTCTCAACATCGTCGTAGGTATCCTTGATCTTCAATGCTAACACGCGATCTATGGATTTTCCTGGATAGAATTCCCATGGGTTGGGTCCTTGCATACTCAATCTAGTGATCCTATGGATCAACGTCGAATCGACTGTGATACAATGGTCTAGCCATAAGTAGCCGCCATGGTAACATGAAAGTAGGATCTTGACACATGTGTTAACTTCCTGGTTCCTTCCAAAGTGTGGGATTTTCATTACATTAAACAGGGTGGACTGCACGAGGTTCATTGTCCATGGATGGGGGATTATTTTTGAGTTCTTCCCCTTCATCCTGGTCAAATATTTATATGGGGAAAGAATACTATGGCTCTTGTGGTCTCCTAGGTTGAAGTCGCTGAACTTCAACGTTGCGATCTTATCCTGGTGTGATCGAAATGTGCGTATCCCCTTCGAGAGGTACACAATAACCATGGTGTACTCAAAATATCTTGACACACCTATCACGAATCACCATGCCGACCAAAGGCAGGATGTAGTTGGGCAATATGGTCGGGATCAGCTTCTCATTTTCTAAGTCATCTCTGTGCTTGGTTATCTTTTCTGTGATGACTCGGGATGGCCTGGATCCGTGAGTGGTTGACGGATAGGCTTGCAATCCTCTCATCGATGACACTTGAATACTTGCAAACATTACTTTCTTTCCCATGAGATCAATGAGAACTTCTTCGACGATTTTCTCTGTGGCGTTGAGCTCGTTCGACATACACACATGGATCAGATGGATGAATGAATGCAAAAAACAATAGAACTAATGTCGATCTTACTAATCACAATGCGGTAGCAACGAGTTCTCTCTGATATAATTCACAAAAGTGTTCTCGGTGCAACAATCGACGGAATAAGTAGGAAACAACGTAATACATCTCTCCAATGGGTGAGAATCCTTCATTAATTCAGTTCTTCTCGTTCTGGCATAGTCCCAACGGTCTGATGGTGGGATTTTTGACCATAAATGTCGTTCTAACTGTTCGTGGCGTTGGCCTAATGGTTATACTATTCCCAATGGCTATATTTCTAGGCAACACCATAATAGATCTCTCTAATGGGCGAGAAGCCTTCATTAATTTAGTTCTACTCATTCTGGCGCAGTCCCAAGGATCTAGTGGTGGGATTTTTGACCATAAATGTCTTTCTAACTGTTCGTGGAATTGGTATAATGGTTCTACTTTTCCCAATGGCTATATTTCTTCGCCATGGCGAAGTTCCACATGACACTGTTCTGATATCCCAACGAAGTTCCAGTTTTGCAAATTTTCCTTCTGCGAAGTTCCTTCTGGAACCTTCTGTAACTTTTCGATCTTTGATTTCTTCTTACTGAGATTTTGAGCCTTATTTTCGGTGAGCTTCATCTCGTTATTCCTCTTTCCATTCTGATTCTTTTATTCTTTTGGCATAGTAACTTCAAACTATTGAGATTCCTTCATAGGGTGCATGGGTAATACTTCTTCTTTATCTTGGGTAGGTGCTTCAATCTTCTGTGAGTATTCTTGGCTCCTTTCAACTCTGATATCCAATTTAAATATCTTCGATCTATCCTCCTATTCCTCAATCAAGTGCGCAATCCTCCTAGTCATGAAATCTTTTAATTCTTCTTTTTTCTGCTCTAAGAATTCTCCTTCTTTCCCTCTAGTCTGACCCTTCTCGATCCAGGGTTTTCCTAGTAACATAGTAAATGGAGCATTGTTCTCAATAAATTTAACGACCTCAAAATATTCCTCTGTTGAAGTTCCATGAGCACTCATAGATATCTGGGTAAGTCTTCCACATAGGTTTATCAGTTTTCCTCTAAATAATCCTATTCCTCCTAATGAAGGAATCATAGCAGGATTTCCTATAGCTTCCCAAGTTCTTTCTGTCATGACATTCACTTGTGTTTCTTCATCCAGAACACAGTCAATGTCGAAGTCTCCTATTCTTACTTCTATTTTCTCTTTCTCTTTTAAGATCTTTGATAGAATAGTATCTTAGTGGTCATTCAAGATTTCTTTCATCTGTAATAGTATAGTCTCTGATTCCTTCTGGGGTTCTTCCAAGGTCTCAGTTTCTTGACCTTTCTTAGGGTCTACTTGTTCCATATTCATTTTTTCAATCTTATCATTCATTCTAGGGAAATCCAAAACTTCATGGTCCATGGCTTGACAACAAAGACAACTAGGTCTTCTACCAGGAAATTCCTTAGCCATATGACCTGGTCTTCTGCAACTATAACAAAGGGTTAATCCTCTCTTTCTCTTAAATGATCCCCAACCTTTCCTATACTGCGCACTAGGATCATAATGGTTAACCTGCAAAAAATTCTTTCTATGATCCTGCATCCATTTGTTAGTCCAAACATTCTTTCTATGCATAGGTATAACATATCTTTCACTATTCTTATCAGATCTACTCAAATCAAACCTTATTTCATATAGTTGTGCCCTACTTTTAAATATAGGACAAAATTTATCAAACATACCCAGATCCATAATTTAGAAACAAAAATTTCCACTATTCCTACCTTTATCAAAGCAAAAAGCTTCTAGATCTTACCTCTTCTCTTCAAATCAAACTTCTTTTCTTAACACAAAGCTTCACAGATTAAATAGAATACTAAGAACTAGGGCAACAGATCTACGCATAGAGCTTCAATAGTTTCATGTTAGATATTGACATAGAGCTTCTTTTTCCTCAGTTCTCAGCAATCATAGTTTCAGGTCAGATCTTTTCACAAAGCTCTTTTTTCCTTAGTTCCCAACAATCAAAGTTTCACATAATATCTTCACACAAAGATCCTTTTTCCTCAGTTTCCAACAATCATAGTTTCAGGTCAAATCTTCACACAAAGCTCATTTTTCATTAGTTCCCAGTAAAAATCATTTCACGTCCTAACAACAGAACCATTTGTTGGCACAGTGGCAGACCCAAGGTTCAATGCTACAACTGCGCACCAAAAAAACCCTATCTATGAACCCTTTTGGCAACACCTGTGAAGTAGATGAAGTATCACCCGAGGTAGAGGTAGGGGTGGTTGTAGGACTCCAATGTCTGCAACCTTATCTGGGACATAGATCTGTTTAACCAGTATAGTTCATCAATGTTTAACCAATATCTACTTCACAAGTAAAACTCTAATTACAGAACATCGCAGTATTCAACCATATCTTGCATCTAGCAACACTTAGCATGACAAAACAAATCAGATCTAGCAGATTCAAGCACTAAGAACATTCACACAGGTCAAATCCAACATTTACTCTCACTATTAAGCACAAAGCAACAACATATCTACCTATCATTTATCTATATCAAAGCACTAAGCAAGTAAATACATAAACACATTAACGCATCACACAAAGAATTCACAACACGGGATGTACGTGGTTCACCCCCACCCTGCGATTATGTCCACCAACTCTTCGTCTTCTTTATTAGATTTCTTCAATATTCTTTCATGCACAGAGCCTTCAGATCAACTTCGTAGAGGACAAGAGATCTGTGCACTCTTCTCTAGATCCTCCTTCCCCAATCTAGGTTACATCACAAAGCCTACATACATCCCCTTATAGTCACTTGCAATCAACCTTGCAAACATACACAAAGCACTTACAACTGTTACTTGCACTCAAAACCACTTACAACTGACTTGTCATTCACACTTATCCATTCATGTCTCTATCTCCTCACTACATCACCTACCATCTATTTATACATTTCAAAATCGGTCCTAAACATGGGTAAACACATAGGCCGACATCCCCATACCTGTTACATAATCCCAAATCCTAGAAATCCCTAAAAGGGGGCCGATATCCTACGATCTCCGCTTCATCTTGCGCTCCACTTTCGACAGCCTTTCGAAGTCCCAAAAATAAGTCACACATGACCAAGGATCCTCAAAACTTGGTCAAGGGCCAACAAATGTGTGTTTAAATTATGGTTTATAGAGGAAATTGTTCTAAGGTTTTCTTCATGGTCCTTTTGTAATAAAATTGTAGAAATAGTCTCCTTTCATGAGTTAATGTATATGAACAAATATTTAGAATGACCAGGAATAATAAAAAGGGGTGTAGAAGTGATGGCTAGCTTAATAGATTCAAAAACCTGACATATAGGAGGGTCCCATTTGAACCTGATTTCATTCTTCATTAGATAATTTAGGGGTTTGAGAACTTGAGTGCAAATAGGAATGAAGCATCTCAAAAAAATTGTCTTTCCAAAGAAATATTGCATCTCTTTCTTATTGGTAGGTAAGGGGAACATTTTGATTGTGATCGCCCTTTTGGGGTTGAATTTGAAACATTCTTGAGACACGATGTGACCCAATAGATTTCCCTCCATAACACCAAAAATGGTGTTCTTAAGGTTTAAGGATATGTAAAACTTATGACATCTGAGAACTAATCTCCTACGGTGATCAAAATGACTACCTCGTTCATTGGAGAAACCTGTGAGGTCATCAAAGTAGAAAACTATAATCTTACCCATAAAGCGTTTGAAAGCAATGGCCATGACACATTGAAAGGTACTTACAACGTTAATCAAACCAAAAAGCATATTGTGATATGCATACATGTCCCAACATGTAATGAAGGTGGTTTTGTGACAATCATAAGTTTTTAGGGATACCTGGTTGTAGAATGTGAAGCCATCTAAAAGAGACATCATTTGGGAACCAAAAACTTGTTGGAGGTTCTCCACCATAGTTGGGATAGGGTAGTTGTATTTTAAGGACATATTGTTCGAATGTTTAAAATCAACACATAACCGAATATCCCCAGTTTTCTTCCTAGATGGAACCAAATTGGATACCCACTGTGAGTAACAAACATAGTATATGACCCATGTTGCTTCCATCTTTTCTAGTTCAACCCTAATAGTCTATTCCAAAGTAGGATTGTTCTTCCTTTATTTCTTCTTATAAGTCTTCGAATGAAGGATTATTGGTATTGCATGGACTATCTCCTACATATTGAAGACCTTTAGGTCATCATAGGACCAACGAAAAACATCCTCGATTCTATTAAGAGTTTTGTAATGTAGTGTAGCTAGGGGGATAATATGGGGTACCTAGGGAGGTACCAAAGGGGAATAATAGTAGAGATGTATTGTTATGTATGGAGAGAACTTTTAGTAAATAAGGCATAGTGTGAACATGATAAATGTAAGAGGGATTACTAGAAGATTCCTCCTCTAGAATGTTATTAGGTGGTAGGTATTATTATATAAAGGGGCATAAAAAAAGTAACGAGCATGGTTGATGAGTATTTTATATGAAGCGTAGCTCATTAGGAGGTTTCCCCTCGAAGTGACAAGTGATTAGGAGTGGATCCCTTCATTAAAAGGATTGATCGTATGTTGTTTCCATACCTCAAGGCTTTTCATACAATAAAGTGTGGATTTTTCAATATTTTTCTTGGATTCATTGTGTGATATATTATTTGCAAATATTTGGTACTTAAAAAGTGGCATTAGAGCACTTTATTTGGCCAAAAAAAGGGAATTTCTTTTTTATATTTTGCAGGTTTTCAAACGAAGAAAAAAGAGGGTTGTGAAACTCTGGTCAATTTTTGTAGATTTATAAAATGAATTTGAAAAAAAAGGTTGTAGATCTGCATTCCTCTCGAAAAACCAACTAATTTAAAAAAAATCGTTTGAATCGGATTTCGGGAGGTCAAGATATTGTTGATTAAAAATCAACAATTTTCAGGGTTTTCCTGAGGAAGACCATGCGATTTTGTAGGTTCATGTAGAAATTGATATAGAATTTGTCCAAAAAAATTATAGATTAGTGTTCCTCTCACAAAATCCATCAATTTAAAAAAAAATCATCTGAATCGAAACTCTGAAAGTGAAGATATCGCTGATTGAAAATCAACAATTTTCAGGGTTTTGTTTGTGATAGTTGCGATATTGCAGAGCTCATAACTTTTGACAGGATGCTTAGATTGGTGCCAAATCAGTGACATAGGATAGAATATTTTCAAACATTTCTTTTGGTATTTTTTATGTGGTGCTTCCAATGGATATTGACTCTCAACTCCTCATGGCCCTCAACAAGGTTCGCTGGGATATTGAGAGCATGAAAACAAATTTTCGTACTATTCAAGAGACCATAGCTAAAATGTAGGAGAGAGATATTATGGAAATAATCATGGAAGAATATACTCCATAAATATATTGTTGGTATCATTTCGAGGCTAACTGTGATTATTGGTAAATGGATAGTTATCATTTCTGGGACGACAACCAGTTTAATATTCTATATGATGACTCTACTCCACCTTATGTAGAGAACATCAATGTGTTAACTTGTTTTCCCTTGGTTATGTATTAAGGAAGAAAGCAAAGATTAAGGAAGAAGAAAGACAACGTATGAAGTGCATGTAAGGCACACAAACCGAGGAAGGGTCAAAGTGGTTAAAGAAGCATAAAGGAAGGAATGAGGTGAAGGAAAGAAAGTCATTGAAAGAAAAGATCAGGGAAGAAAAAGAAGCAAAGAAGATAGACCATGGAAAAGTTAGCAAGCGAAATAAGACATTAATGGGTTCTTTGGAGCACCTCACGGAAAAGAAGGAGGAACAGGTCGACGAAATCCTTAGAATTAGGGTTATGCGGATCTAGGGTTTTGGCAATGAGGATTTGGGGTTTTGGACACTTAGACATTGGTCTAGAGTTTTCTAAGAGTCTTGGAATGTATAAATAAAGGTCAGGAAGAGTTGAGAGGGGAAGGGAAGAGTGGTATTGAAAGGTAGAAGTTCTATGTTTTAGAGTATTCTTGTATTTTGGGTCTTCAGCTGGGTGCAAAGATCTACTCTGCAGCTGGGTGCACAGAGATATGGAGTACAATGGAAGAAGGATCTGGAGCCGAGTGTGCAAATAGAACTGTATATTTTCATCTAATTGATCAATAAACACAATTATGTGGACGTATCCCTAAGGAGAGGGTGAACCACGTAAAATATTGTTGTTCTATGTGGTTGATACTATGTTAATTGCTATGTTTTATAATGTTATTGCATTTCTATTTTCCCTATCAAAGATAAGAAGATATAACTAACTTTGTGAAGTTAAGCATAATACTGTTAATTATCTCTAGGTTATCTTGCGTTGTTGTTATGGAATCATCTTGAACTTCCTCTGGTTGTAGACACCTATGTCCTGCAACCCCCCTATTGCTACTTTGGGTGAGACTTCATTTTCTTCGCAGGTGTTTCCATAAGGGCCAGTAGTTAGACTTTGTTGGTGCACTGTTAGATTTGAACCCTGGGTCTACCCCTGTTCCAACAAATGGTCCTGTTGTCAGGACCAATATCTTCTTGAGGGAATGTCAAGGTAGTTCCCATTGAAGACAAAGATTCATATGTGGATAGAAGAACAAGAAAGGGATTTTGCCATAGCTCAGAACAAGAACCATAGCATTAGTACAAAATACTAGTTGGAGAGGTACATCTTTAATGATGTGCTGAAGATTTTCTTTGCTGGAGTTCATCAGGAGTTGTACGAGTGGTTAGCTAGACTAGAAGACACTCATTTTGAAATCAGACCTAGACCACCTATGGTTTGGATAGCGGTGTTGATTAAGAAAGTCAAGAGAGTTGATAACGTTGTATCAAGGGAAATAGATCTCTAGTTTGACAACACTATTGGAGGGTACATTACTGAGTTTGCTATTGACATAGTAGAATCATATAGTCAGGAAAAAAGGTATTTCTTCAAGGGACCTAGAGGAAGGTTTCTACACTTTTTGAAGCTAAAGATTAAGATGTTATTGCATGACAAGAATATCTTGAAGATATAGTAATCAGTTGGATTTTAAAGCTAATGTTCAAGAATTCAGACATCGACAGTGACACAAAGGATAGACACACACACAGTGGGAGATCATTCAGAAATATTCCTCTTGTGAACTTGTTTAAGTAGAGTTATGGGCTAGTAGCACAAGAGGAAGGATTCTACAGTGGAGAGGAAGCAGAGAAATAAGACAAAGAGTATTCAGATTTTGCAAGGGCAGAGGAAGTAGATATTGAATAGCTTCGCCGAGAAGAACCAGAAACTTCAGGTACTGCACCTACTGTCGAAGTAAGTATTAATAATCCTCCTATTTTTTTAGAAACATTAAATAACTAGAGTAACTAGAGTAATTAGAGCACTTAGAGTGTTGTTACAAGAAGTTTAGTACATACTTAGTCGAGAAACCAAGGAAAATCAATGACAGATGAAATGAGGTTACCCATTTTTAGAGGAGATGGATCTGAGGATCCTGACCAACATTGGTTCTTATGTGAAGCTATATGGAGAATTAAGCAAGTCACCAAAGAATCTATTAAGAGAGATCAATTTAGTACTACTTTGAGGGACCGTTTCTATGGTGGGGAAACCCCTTATGGACTACACTAGGGTTCAACGTGCAGGCAGAGCTAATCATCTAAAGTCTCCTACTTTTAACAACTTGATCCAGGTGGATATTGGTGGCTACCCGCCTATTCCACTTGGACCCACACCATTGTTTCTTTCATTTTTTCGGTTTCCTTAATTGCAACACAATTTACTATTTTTAGCAGTTCTTCAGGTCCTGAACTTCTGGAGTTGTTTTGAGGCCCTAAACGACGTTTTTTGGGCATGAATGCTCCGACAAATATCAATTTATTCCAGAATCGATATTTGTTGTCAGCAGTGTAGTCCTCAGATAGATATTTCTAATGATGTATCAACTACATCAAACGAAGATAGTATGCCAAAGTTATGACCCTGGGAAATTGATGTACCAATTTTCCCCAACGGGGCCCATATTCTGGCGTTTCATCTCCTAGGGTTAGGTTTTTGGATGTTTAGGGTTTTCCATTGTTTCTTAGTAATATATAGGCCTTTGAGTCTCATTGTAATAGGAAGTTTAGAGGCTAGTAGCCTCCACATATCTTCTCATAGATAAGCTACCAGCGCCCTAGCTAGTTTATTTCCATTTTGTCTGTAAGCATTTTTCAGTCATTTTTTATTAATGAAATGAAGTCTTATTTCCACTGCATCTCTGTGTTTATGTGTATTTATGTATTTCATTGTGTTCCTACATAAATCTGGATCAGTGGTATCAGAGCAGTATGCTCATTCTCGATCTTTCTTTGCATGTCCCCAACGAGGTCGGGGTATAAGGAGTTGGGGCTCGATCTGGTTGAACCTTTGCAAGATCAGTCTCGCAAACCCCAATGAATGCCCACGGGGGTAGAAAATAAAGATGAGGGAGTAGGAGATCCTATCAAAATTTTGCTTGAGGAGGCCCTTGAGAAACAAAGGAACGCGATGATGGACAACTTTGCCTAGATTCTTAAACGGATTCCCACTAGTGGCGCATCGACATCCAACAACCACTCTGGAGGCACCACTCCTTTTAAGGTACAAGTAAACTTTGAAATTCCCATATTTGAGGGCCAAATAGATGTAGATGCCATAGATAGATGGTTGAATCTGTTAGAAGGATATTTCTCGGTTCATGAATTTTTCGACCGAGAAAGGATTATTTTCACACTCCTCAAAGATGCCCCCCATGTCAAGGACTGGTGGTAAGCCTACTCGGAGCAATAGGGTGAGGGGGAACCCTCTTTGTTCTCATCCACACCCACTTGGAATTATTTTTGAGACTCCATCAAGGAACAATATTACCCCGTGGAGAGCTATGAGGACAAATACATACAATGGACTACACTGTGGCAACAAAGGGACCAAGATGTGCATGAGATGACAAATCTATTTCATACCCTACGCACAAAGTTGGGTATCAAAGATTCATAGAAACATTTGGTGTTAAATTACTGCAGTTGTCTACACAGATACATTAAGGAGGAAATGGAGTTCCTTGAAATCTCCTCGCTTGGTGTGGCGTACCGATATGCTGCCAAGATTGAGCAAAAGTTCAAACAGAAAAAATGAGACTTTGGGTCTGTGAATAAGAAGCAAGGGAAAGGTACCCCCAAACCACAGAACAAAGGACCAAGCCAAGGTGGGGTGGCCCAAGATAACCTGCCAAAGCCATAAGCAAAGAACAACACCATGAAGCCA
>SNQJ01S0017215.1:0-32627 GCA_010110895.2 Picea sitchensis
GGTGTATACCCTTCATGTGAGTGTATTCCCAAGAAAATGCTCCTGATTGTTTTTTAAGGATATTATTTTTGTTGGTCTGTATCTAGCCCAAAGTTTATATGTAAAAATTTCCCTGGACTAATCTCATAGGGCATAGTATAAGACATGGCAGACTCATCTATTTCGAAAATAAAAGATGTCGAAGACAAAATGGATGGGTATAATTGTTCTTGAAATTCTTCCTCAAACATGTACTCAAATTGGGGAAAATATTGTGGAAAATACACACATGTGATAGCAGAAATGAACTGGTTTAGTACATTTTCTAGTGTATGGTCCCGAAGTGCCCTCGCATGGTCACTAGGCAATACGAGTTCTTCCCAGTCTTCATTCTCATATGGACATTCAAGCCACCATAGATTCTCCATAATAGGTTGAGCTGGAGGGTAAATGGTGAGCTTCTGGATAGAGAGACCATTTGAGATGGTCACTTCTCCTTCTCTACAGCCAATAAATGCATTGGTTGTGGCTAGCCAAGGTCTTCCCAAAATAACGGGATGGCCTTTGGTAGGATCCTTTGAATGAATGACAAGAAAATCTATGGATTACTCCCATGAGGCTAAAGTAACCATGATATCATCTAAAATCCATTCAGGTATAACCCTTGTCTTATCTACTAATTCTAAAATGGTTGGGGTAGGCCAAAGAAGAGGTTGTAACTGTAATTGTTACAAGGTAGTAGCGTTCATAACATTGATGGCTACTCCTAGGTCTATGAGAGTTTTTCCAATGGTGACCTCATTAATGGTTATGGTCACTACGAGGTTTCCTGGATTCCCATATTTTGCTAGCTTTGGCTGCTCTGATATGTACTCAGAGAGTCCTCCTACCAAATTTACTATAGGAGGGTCCTTCTGCTTCCTACATGGATTCTTAATACACAATTATTTGACTACCTTACTATAGATTGTAATGTCTTTAATGGCTTGAAGTAGGGGAATTTTGACATAAATATTTTTCAATTCATTCAAAATGTCAAATTCCAGTCTGGTGATAGGTTTCTCAATTACCAATTGGTCTGGATAAGGAGGGACCTTTGTAATTCGTAAAGGTTCATTTTGGGGGAGCTTGGGTTCTTGATTCTTTAGGATAATAACATGTTCCCACCTAGTGTCATCCGTGGGTTGTTGGGTGATTTCTTCTTCTTCTTCTTCCTGGACGACTACTGAGGGTCTCTGCCTCTCCAGAACGTTTCCCGATCTTAGTTGAATTTCCTGTAATGGAACAGTAGTAATAACATATGTCGGGAAGGCCTACATCTCAACATTGTGAAGAGGTTGAGAGGGATTATTACTAGGATTCGACACTGGTTGTGCTGGTAATAGTGTCGGTCTCAGATTTTATAAGAGGGATGTTCCCCTAAAGAGATCGGAAGGAACCTTGGTTGAAAGGTCTAATTTTGATTTAATGTATCTACCTCATGGGTCTCTAGGCTTATTCATGAAAGAAAGAAAAAACAAAAAGAAAAAGATACCATTTGATTCATAGGTCTATTCATGAAAAATAAAAACAAAAAGAAGAGCTACCATTGGGTTTGGGGGAACCTGCTATAGCAGATGCGTAGGTTCTTACCTCTCATCTTAAAGTTCCCCTGCCACCAAACTAATGTTAAGGTATAGAAATGATCTAATTCCTAATTACTTCTTACCTTGAGATAACTCCCTGGAAACGATGCCAAAAATGATGGGTGTTCTATATGCACTAAAAACAAAGTAAAAACCCTCAATTAAATTGTCAACCCAGGGTAAGTAAACTTAGAGTTGTAGAAAAATATATGCCAAAGGTAGAAGGCTGGTTGGAGTATAATCTAACTAATGAAGGTAGCTATCTAAGGCTAATCTACTCAAGAAAAACTATCTAATTAACAAACCCTACTAAGAAAATTGAAACTAAGTAACCTAAGTACTTTTGGGCCAAGTATCGATGGATAGTTCCTAAGAAAGCAATTAAAACCCTATGTAAAGAAAACTAGTTCAACAATAAACAAAGGCAAACTACTAAGATTAATAAGCAAATGACAAAAGAAAACTTCTTTAACTTGCCAACCTACATTCAATGAGAAACTACCCTATGAAAGAAAATAAATAAAAAAGTAAGCAAAGACACCTATCTAACCTATTAAAGAAAATAGACAAGCAAGCAAATACAACTAACTAACCTACTAAAGCAAAAGACAAGTAAGCAAATGCACCTAACTATTGCAAGTAATCAAAGTAAAACTTCTCATTGAACAACTATCTAGCCTAAGAGGCAAGTAGACTAAATGCTTAATGAAAAACTATTTCTAATGCATGAAAGGAAATATATTTTATTGAAAGAAAGAAATATTAACAACTAATTCTTAATCTATGATAAGCAAACTACTATCTAATCTATCAAAGCAAAGTCTATCTATCCTACAACAACAATAAAACCATTTTCTAAGCTATGAAAGCAAGAAAACTATCTCTTTTAATCTATGACAATTCAAATATAATGTTGGTGGTTGTGTGAATGTCTTCGGTGTCGGATAATATCTCGATGGCACTTGGCAACAAAGGACAATTCCAATGGTATAAGATCAATACTAATCTCAATGGAAAAATGAAAGGTATGGATTAAACAATCCAATGAGAATTTAGCCATGACAAAAAAATTGTTAAATACCCTACATATTCATGTATAAACCATCAACAACATAACGAGATCATCATTATTTAACTAATAAATTTAATCTCATTTTAATTCTAGGAAAGGAAATTGCATATAATAAAACTATGCTATGTCTACTCTAACCATTCAAACTGCAATAAGGAAATAATTGAAAACATAAATTAAACTATGATATTAAAAAGTAAATTAACAATTTATATTAACCAAAAACTATTTAAATGAGATCTATATAAAACTGAAGTAAACAAGCTATAATAAAAAACTAGAATTAACTCTATCCATCCATCAATCCTTGTCAAAGAAAACCCAAATTAAACTCTATTCTATTCTAATTAAAACTTTGTTTTAAACTAGACTATAAAATCATAAAAGAAAGTAGAATCTAACATCTAAATGCACATGGGGTTAGTATAGAGACTTGCAAGTTTGTTCCTAATCTACAATATCAGTGCATGCTAATACATATCATCATCTGACCTACAAAAGAGAATCAAAACAACTAAGATACAACAAACTAGTTAGCACAATAAAAACATGCATGTACAGAAAATAAAAAGATCAATTAAATTAAGAAATGACTAAATAAACATGAAGACAGTTACCAAACTATTGGTGCCCCCCCCCAATAAGTTGTGGTCACTCCCTAAAATGACACCACGAGCTTAACAAGACGAATTCACTACTAAAACTTGAAAACACAGTTCTGGCATAATTCTGGCAATGTAAAATATCAAAAACAGAGAAAAATGAGTTTGTCTCCAATACAATGGTTCTTCTACTTGCTTAATAATCTTATGACCATCCTAGAAGTATTTATAAGCTTACATACCAATTGGTCGACCACAGGAGGGTCGAACCACTTCTAATTTCGACAAATTACAATAAATGATGCCCTAACTGATAAAACGGAGCGAGCCAATAATTACCCTCTTTAGACAACTCAAACTGAGTTGTCTGGAGCTCAGTAGCTAGAGGGCGAAAGGATAAACAAAACCCACGTGCCCAATTTGCCTATCACTGGACACCAATACCTTAACTGTCAAATCACCCTGTGTTTTTATGCAATATGCAGTGCTCGACAGAGTGTTGGATCGAGTGCCAGAACAAGTGTCAGATCAAGTGTCGGATCAAGTGCCAGAACTAGAAACGTAGTGCATTTTTTCCCTGTAACACCAAAAAATGTGAATTAGCTCTTAGAAATCATAAAGAGTGATGAATTATACTTGATTCAATAATTAAACATGAATTACATGTACCTTATGGAGATCATACCATTTGATCATGAAATTCTTCAAAAAGATCCTTTAAAGTATGAAAAACACATATGTAAATGTGGCAAAAGTGTATAATAACCGTCATGAAAGTGATCATATCTCGAGCCCAACAATAATCATGGTGAGGGGCATGTTGGTACTATTGATGCTACAGATGAGTCATCACATCATGAGCATATAACCTCACGTGCATATGATGATGTGCCATTATTTTCAATTGAACAGTCGGAAACACATAGCACAACACCCTAGAGGGAAGATGTGGGTGCACCCTCTACTAGTCGACGCACGCCAGATCATGTAGAACAAGGTTAGGGGGTCGATGTAGTAGAGACTAGTATTGATATTCCTCAAGCAACATTTCCTAGATATTCCCATGTCACTAGCATGAGAACACTAGAGACCAAATTTTTGGTGGACATAAATCTCATTCCCATAAAGATAGAGAAGATCCCAAATATTTAAAAAATGTTTTAACTATTATTTATAATCTGATTGAAATTTACTTATAGATCATTATTTTTAAACTAATGATCACATGATTGTTTTGCAGGAAATGATATTTTTTATAAGCATCTGAATGATTGGTCATTGGATATCTTTGGGCCCAACATCCGCATAGGGTGGGATAGTAAAAATTTTAAAGGTGATCTCACTAGTCGCTTTATTGGGTTGTTCAGTGGTGAGACCTTCAACCGAGCGGAGGTCCTGAAGAAAGTCAACCAACATATAAATATTGTGAGGGACCAATATAGGGTTCATATAGAAATGAACCCTAGGTATGAGTTCCCTCCAATGATTATAGTAAGGGAGTGGAAATCCCTGTTGGATGATGGAAGGGAGAGGGCTTTAATAAAATAGGGAAAGCTACCACCGGGAATAGGAAGGTATGCAATACTTTGAAAACTTTAATTATATGTTTATTACTCTTTATTTTTACATGAAATTTGTAACATCTAACATATTTCAAACTTTTCATAGGCTTCCAAACACATCAAAGGCCACAAAGGCTAGACAAGAAAAACATGGCCATCACCAACTTGGGTATGGTGGTTATTCCAATCTCGTGGCACGAATTGTAAGTATCAATAAGTCAAATATTGTATCCAAATAATAAATTGCATACAAATTTGTTTTTATTTCACCATAAAAGATAAAATGATGATCTTATGAAAAAATGTAGGCTGATCGGTTCAACGAAGTTCCCATGGAGGAAGACTTGAGGCTTGGCTTCTAACACAACTTTGTAGCTATTGTTGAACATCGAAAAAGATTGGGTGTTAGGAAAACACAGTCTTCAAGTGATCCATCCTGTGCACAGGTAAATAAAATAAACAAAGTTGATTTAAGATTGATTACTTGTGCAGTATATTCATTATCAATTTTGGCCATAAAATATCGAGTCTCTTGGTTTTAAGTAGGAAAGCGACAATACACACAATTTCGAGGATGGAGAACAACCCAATGAAGGTAATGTTGTGCATCTTGGTAACAGATGTATTCGTGTGCTACAAAAAACTTAGTATGGATTATAGTTTAAAATATTTAATTTCAAATAGTGTATTAATTGCAATCTTTGATGTTTGAACTCCAGATCATGTAGAGGGTCATCCTATACAAGATGAGGCAGCTAGAAAGGAAGATGAAGTACATGATGTGGCCCCATCATGTAAAGATCACCACTCTAATGTTGATTTTATTAATGAAATACTTGTAATGATAATAACAAAACATATCAATTTAACATTTCTTCATTATTGCAGTAGATCTTGGCACCTTACAGAAGCATCTGCGTCGGGAGTACATGACTCGAAAAACAATAAGACAAGTTGTAGAGAGGCCAAAAGAATTGATAAAGAAGTTGTAGAAGATGATCAATTGATTTCTGAATTTCTGAAAATAAAAAATCCAAAAAATAAGTGATTGTAATAACATTATGACATATTATTTTTTATAATATAAACTAATGTCATGAAATATTTTTTTTGTATGAATGAATGAATAAATTTTGTAAGTACTTAATGAATGAATGTTGAATGTGTCTTTATGATGAAAAGAACATATTTTCACATAAATTCATTTATTTTCAAGTACATGCATTGGGTATAGGGAATTGAGAGTGATGTGAGGGGGAGAGGGGCCATATGAGCTTCCAACTTCATGTGGTTGGCCCTATTCAGTAGAGAATATTCAACTATTCTTGAAACAAATAGAATCTCAATAAGGTAATGCTCTTTATTCTTATGTATTATAGATTCTTGTAAATTTTGAAATGCATGTCTATTTCTTAAATTCTTTTTCATAAATTTAACATTTCATGGTTCATTGATTTTTACAAGACTCCGCACTAGGAATTGCAACTAATCACTAGCCTATATGTTATTATACTCATGAATATGTCTTTTTATATGTTTTTTTAGTTATTTACCTTTCATGTGCATTTTAGTGATTTACTTCATTTATTATACGTAGTTTATTTCATTCATTCAAGACTATATGCATATTTACCCTAAAAAACCTGATTCTCACTTTACCCTACCATCCCCTACCTTACCTTGCTCTCACCTTCCAACCCTAACTTGACATAATCTATCTTGATCATCTAACATACCCTATATTTTCTTACCCTACCAACTCAATCTAACCTAGCCTACCCTTACTTAGCCTAACAAAAACTAAATTAACCGTGTACTATATTGTACCCCATGGGAACCATTGATGGTGTGTACCATTTCATGCCAATAGGGTGAGAGAAGAACATTGAATGGTATGCCACTTGCATAGAAAACCATAAATACTTTTTCATGCATGTCATTCCTACAACCTTGCTCAATTACATGTTATATTATTCTATGCCCTAAATGCATAGGTGAGAATCCACTAGCATGGGGTGATGGTGATCAATCAACCAAAAGTACATATTAAGATACAAGAAGGGGCTAGGGATTCACCATGCACCCAACATGACATGAAATACATTACTAGCATGGTGTAAACAATTTTATAGAAACCATTGACATAACACATGCACCATCGTGACCAAATATTCAAGAATCAAGAACACCATGAGCTTTAACAAGACACTTTGTTCATGAGGGTACAAATATTCAGTCCTGAAAAAAAATTCCATGCAAAATTAATACTTTCACAAACCCCATCTATCCACTATTGGATAGGGCTAATGAAAATGACATCATCATCAATATCTTTAGTACCTGCGAAATCACCCTTGGAATCTTCAAGGAGGAGATGCCTAGAACCCTCAAACATCATGGGAATCTTTCAACTAAAATAATTGACAGAAGGGAAAATATGATCATAGAAGAGAACAATTGTTGTGAAGAGAACTTTCCCTCAATGATGAACTGATTGAAGTTTTTACTCTATGCATAGATCGTGAAGATGAATGGTCTCCACCACCATTTGAAATTTCTTTTGAATTATTAGTTGCCAATATTGTTCTAGCACCTATAGCCACTGCTTTTGTTGGGCCCATGGAAAGTTTTTTATAAAATACAAATGTAAAAATAAATTTCAACCAAAGAAAATACTTGTTAAGGTTGTTACATTTTTACAAAATGCAATCTAGAAACACAAAAATAATATGGTAAAGTGGTTTTCCAGTTTCATTTAATAGCTACCTAGAAAAACTTGCTCTAGATAAGACCATGTGTATTTTGTTACATGTTGGATTTTTGGAATATTTTGTGCATTTGAAATCAATTCAGAATTGGGATCCTACACAATTCAATGGGAAATTATTCAAAAACTAGAAATGTATGTACACCAAAGGTAGTATATATTAAATTATAATGTTGACATATAAATAAAATATATAGTTACTGCAAAAGGTAAGGGGGGACTTGGAGGACTTGAAGCTCTCTCTCTATTGAAAGATGAATATTCAAAATTGCCATTTACCAATTTGGTTAAATTTCCCCCCCATTTTGAGCCAAAAACCATAATCAATACAAGTATGTAACTATATACAATATGATGAAAGGCGATGTTATTTAGTTGGATGCATGACTTAGAACATACTTTGGAAGGTTTTTGTTAGCATTGTAGTATATGTTATATAATGCATTATTACTAGTGTACTTCAGTTGATTAACTACACTAACAAAAAACCTCCATTAAAAACACCATAAGTAATATTAACCACTATGAATTAATTGTAGAGGTTTATACTTCTTCTTTGGCCCAAATATGACTCCATTGTTTCACTTACTATTTTATGGTGCACCAATGTGTACCATGATTTTGACTTTTCACTCCTTTTATTGGTTATTCTTCTACATATTATGGGGCATACATCGATACCTCATGTGTTTATGGTTTTTATCATTGGTCCTTTTTGGCATTAGCAACTACTTAGGTCATCATTATGTCATGTTAATGTTAAAGGGAAGAATTTAACTTGCATCAACCATTCCTCATATGTCCTAACCATCCATGTTGGCCTTGATAGTGTCAAGTTGTACTTAGTGGTTTTATCTCTCAATATATGGTCCAAAATCAACTCATGTTACTATTTATATTTCATTCCCGTTGATGAGGGATGCCTCAATGCACTCCTTCCAATGAATTTCTTCCTATCAACCTCTACCCAATATTCTAGGAAGAAAATTTAGAGACCATTATAGTACCCTAGAGCTTGTAGTCCTAAATGGTATATTCCTTCACAATTGGTAGTGGGTATCCATCAATGATCCCTACTAGGATGATTCTACAAGTGTTTGACATTAACACACCTATTTTCACTTGTTAGACTATACTAGTGCACCTTGGGGCCCATTATCATAATTCATGGGTTATCTCATGTTTGTAAACAATATTGGCACTAATGATCAATTATTATATAGCTTCCCCCATGCTCAAATTCATATAATTTATTCATATGGGTAGATTCATACTTGGAGTTAGTTTGGATTGAAGACCTGGGGATATGGTGGCATCCCTTTTTGGGGTTGTTTCCTAGGTTTATTATACAATACCACTTTCTTATGGGTACCTTGGAGAGACAAATTTTCATTCTCGCTAGTTTCAACAATTCTCCTGAAGTACACTAAATCATAGCTCCATTGTGTGTCTACTTGTGGCTATGACCATGTTTTGAGATGGATCCACTGTGTATTCTTTTTTTGGCCATGGTTTTTCATATTATATCTTTCATAGATCTGTAGTGTATTTCATTGTGGGACCATGCTTGTTTTCACTTGACCATGGGTATGCCCACCTCAACAAGATTTTTTCGTCTGATACTATGGTATTTGATTGTAGATATTTTCATATCATACTCCTTCTTGACCTACTTGTATGCATCCTATCCACTTTATAATGTTTTTTAGCCATCATCTCCCCTTCTGACATCACACATTAGGGGGAATCTATTATACGTATATTTGGTCACCCTTGATCAAATCATCTAAGCTAGGCCATTTACACACATTTTCCAAAGTTTATTAATATTCTCTATAATTTCATTCAACCCTTTACTACTCACTCATAGTTGTTCCTAGTAACAATATTCAGTCTGTGGGTTTTCCTAGTAAAAGTTGTGACATGGTCGTTCCCCTTCAATACTAAACTCGTGAGCGCCCTTAAAATACCTTGAAAGAGTAAAAATTGCACATAATGCACCATTTTCAAGTAGGGATCATGTATGCCTCACTCTTTCATGACATGCATTCCACTTTTCCTCAAACATATCACATCCCTATTCATACAAATAAGAGGTCCAAGGTTGAGAAAAGGGATTACAAAAAAAACACTATTACTCTAGAGAACTTACTAGACTCTGGAAAAATTATCTTCAGCCCTTGTTTTATTTATGATTCACTAGAATTAGCCTTTGGTTCTCCAAAATATGATTGGGTGAATAATGTGCATATTATTTAATTAAAAATTATGAATTATTCATGAAAAGGAACATGGCATTTTATACAAGCACTATAAGAAGATAGGAAAGGTGGCCATGAGAGGTACCTTTATGCACCCTAATGATGGATGGATGTGATAATGCTCAAAATTTTCATGGATAATTGGTGAGAGTGTGGTCTAATTTTGCAAAATCATGATTATGTTTTGGTTATTATTGTGGTGGAGAACCCACATTGCTCATTGGAAGTTTTTCACAATGCATGGGTGAAGAGGGTAAATGTATTTCAAATTTGCTAACTGTACACTTCTTCATATAACCTTTGCATCTTGGGGGTTATAGGGGAAGAAGAGTATCCTTAGGATAAGGTAAGGTGGTTAATTAATAAACTCAATTTAATTAGAAAAGAGAAAGCTAGGACAATTTCTTCGAGAAATCTACAAAATTTTTGAGAGCAAGTTTGGAGAAACCTCTTGGAGCAATCATGAAAAATAATTTAGAATAAAAAAGAATCTATAGTCTGGTAGTTAAAAGGTATAGGATTATGGAATTTACAAAACATTATCTCTTATTTCTTGCATGTTCATAATTCTCCATTTGGGTTATGATTCTCTAAAATTCAAACGTTAAACCTTTTGGTGTGGAAGGTTTGAACTCCTTATTGGAACTTTCAATCAAACCTATAGAAATAGTTAAAATCCTTGTAAGAAACATTGGTATTGGTAAATGCATACAAAATTGTTTGTGAAATATTTTGTAATTTTTCTCATGGGTTACAAACGTGCACATGTTTTACAAAAGGGAAAGTAATGCGTTGTTTGCTAGTTGCTTAGGGTAGCCCATGCACATTTCTTGTAGTGGTTTTTCCACTTCAAATCTATACAAATTGTTTACATTTTTGGTGAAAAGGGGGAATTTCTTTGGGTTTTCCTTTTAACAATGAGTTGATTACGTGGATCGTGTTTAGTCATATTACAATCCTAGTATTGAAGGCACCTTTTGACCTCCTTTGGAAGATTTCCTTCTTGAATTGTAATTGAGATAAAGAAATTTTCTCATAATCTAGAGGAGATCTAAATAATGAACCTTTTCAATCTCTCAACTATAGAGTACATCTAATTATTGTAAAGATGGAAAAGTATATGTATGTTCTTAAGTGAAGTCCCTTAAAGTAAATTTTTCATTGTATTTATTTGGGAAGCTTGCATGTCAATGAAAGTGAGGTAGATTAAGCTTAAATGCATAGTAATTGTGAGAATTATACTATAATAAAATTAACTATTGTTATACAAGGGATTTGAGAGTGAAATAAATTCTTATAGGAATTAGAAGTTGCATATTTTATTATATGTTAATTCATATTAATTGGAAATTATTTCTAGCAACATGGATGATAATAATTGACTTCTTTGAATGAGTTTTCTCATGTGAAAGGAATCATAAAGTAGGGAAGTGAATATTAAATGCATGTTTGAAGTAAATTACCATTCCAGTTCCAGACCTATGTTTAAAGAACCTGCAGATTGGAAGAACGTAGATTGTAGAATTAGTTTTGAATATTGTTTTTGAATCTAGGGAAAACTAACATACAAACTGTAATCTTACTTGCAAGGAAGAATATTCCTTTACAAAGTTGTATATATTATGCAAGGTATAAAGGATAAGCACAAAATTTGAAGGATAATTACTCTTGGATATTGTGAAGTGACTTTATACAATTAATACTTGATTTGATTATGAAATTTTGTTATACTTTGTAGGAAAAGTGTGAAGTAAAATCTACTTGTATGCATTGCATTAGTGATCATTAAAGACATGTGTATGTGTGTCCTCAATGATCACCATTACATCCACAAGTGATTTCCTACTCTTCGAGATATATATATATACCAATGGGTATATATAGGTATATAGGGATATCTCCGTTATATATACAATTTTGGTTTTATTTTATTTTAAAACAAATTATTTTCTCTTGGATGTTGACTCCAAGAGCTTGTGTTTGGCGATTGTGTTATGGTTTAGATGTCTAAAGGTGTCCCGGATTATCGATGGCCTAAAAGGAATCCTTTGATGAAATTTTGGAGCCGCCGTCAGCAGTGTAAAGTGTCGGATTAGATGGCCCCTTCAATGGGTCCCAGCGTGTTTCAAGAAGGGAATCCTTTGATGGCTGGGCCATAGATCTGACGAGTGTAAGTGTCGGATTATCGATGGCCCTTCAATGGGTCCAACGTGTTCAAGAGGCGGTTAATGGATAGTGTATTGGTCGAATATTCGACGGATACTCATATTGAATATTCAAAAAATACAGTAGGAGCTTCAATGGAGATGTGTCAATGAGCCGACATATGATTTTTTTCTATTGGATATCTGACGACATGCCACCCACGCTTAAAAAAAAGAATGCCATCGGATTATAGACGCATAATTGTCATATTTCAGACAAACTAGCTGTCGGATTTTGGGTATAAATATAGTAGTGAACATTTATGAAATCATACTTCAATCTTATATTATTTTTAATTTATGTATTTTTACAGTATTTAACTTCATTATTTATTTTGTATTTGGTGATTAGGTACAACATTAGCATGTTTCTTATAGAAAGAATAAATTGCATAGCCATTGAAAGTGACCCAATACAGTGTGGTTGTATTCAACAAAGAATTAATGCTATTCCATCTCTTCTAGATGAAATGAAAGAAGTTGGCTTGAGGAAAGGAGATTTTAGTGAATCAAAGGTGGAAAAAATGTCAAAGGAACCTCAAGTACCATTAGGAAGATTGATTGTAAAGGATCACTTTGGAGAACTTGCAGATATCAAAGACCCAATGGAAGAGAAAAATGACACAATGGAAGCACAAAATGATATCGAAGAATATGATAATGTGTTTGTTGAGAATGATGAATTTGGGATATATGATATTGTTGATTAGTTTTAATATGCCCTTGAAGAGGATGCTCAGTTTTGCAATTTTTTGATGAGTTATAATTATAATGTTTTGAATTTCAGATTTTAAAATAAGAATGAATATGTATCTATTGTTGTTTTACGATGAATCTTTTTTATTGTTTTCTTTTTAATTTTATTTGTATGTGAATCACTATACTAGGGAAATTTTTATTAAATGTTGTAATTTTTTTACTTCAAATGTATAAAAATATGGAAAACATGTTAATTTGTTTTATAAAATTTTCACTTGTTTTTTGTTCAATTATGTCCATAAAAATTCTTTATTTGACATGTTATTTTCAATGAATAGGTATCAAAATGTATAGGTTTTTTTATTATATATGGTTATAAAATGTATATTGTTTTGCTAAATATTAAAGAATAGTGTTATTTAACTACAATTATTTTCTATGTATTGAAGTAAGGTTAAACAATGTGTTAAAAATGATGTTTTCCCCTATATTTTAAAAGCATGGAACCATAAATTAATTAAGGAGACACAATCATATGAAAAATCTTAATTTGAAAAAAGTAAATGGTAAAAAAAAATTAAGATTGAAAGAAGCATGGAAAAATGACTAAAAACATCGTTGAAAAATAATTAGAAAAAATTGAAAATGGATGAAAAAATAAGAATTTAAAAAATTAATGTGGAAACATTATGGATGAGAAAATTTAAAATGTAAAAAAACCACCTAAAAAGGAGGGGGGTGCTACAAATAGAAACATTTTTAAAAATGGGGTAAAAAATGTGACCCCCAAAAAACAAGAACTCTGTAGAGTTCTTGTTAAGTTGGTAACTATGTTCTAACTTATCTATTTAGTACTAATATTCTTCAACCAATCTAGATTTTCGAGTTTTCAGTTTCTCTTGTAATTCTTCCACCTACTTATTTTTCTTTTTCAAATGACTAATGTGATTACTGATAGACCATTTATTTGCAACAACAAATTCCCCTAAGGCATCAATAGTTTCCTTTGCAAACTCCTCATTGTTTATATGTGTTGCATTCCATATTTGATCATGTTCCTGTAAAGCCTCTTTGGATTGTTCAACTTTAATCTTTTTGGTTTTCCTTCTCACAATAGACCTTTTTGTTCTACTAAAAGTGTAATTGTTTAAAAACACAACGATTTCCTTAACTGGTTCAAAATTGTCCAAATATTAAGTTTTAGATATTAACCTTCCAAGAATAGAGGCGATTGGTGTGGTATCAGTAGTTGAAATAGATGAAAAAGTTTTTGAAATATATTGATCAATATATCGTTCAAGATTATTTTATTTAATTCCTTCCATAGAATTTGAAGGAGTTCAGACTCTTGTATTATCTTGATTGTCGTCATGTGCATCTTCATTTTCTTTGTCTTGTCCACTTTTATTCAATTCGTCTTTATTTTGTTGATCAATATGGATATCCTCAAGTGCATTGTATTTTCTATGCTGTGATGTGGACTAAACATTCTCAAATAGACCAACATTTCTTTGTACACTGACTTATTTTACATTCTTTTCTTTTAGGAAATCATTTTTTCTGTCAAGCTTCCAATTTAAGAATTCATGTGCTTTTGAGCTATCTTTTATCCCTTCAATTCTTTGGACTACCTATTGATAATTTTGATCCCTTTGAAAAATAATTTTAAATGGAGCATCCTCATGAACACAAACTTTAACATTTTTTACCATGCTACAATGGTTTTTGACGAGATCTAATGGGTCATGCCTTTTGAAATTTCCATGAGCTAAACAAATCCCTTCAAGTTGTTCTACTTATTTTAATGTATTCTTGGAATTCAATAAAGAATAAATTCCCAACGGAATAGGAAAATAAGGCCATTGTTTTTTGTGACTTATGGATAAGGAAGCAACAATACCAACAACCAATGTTTGATATGTTATTTCTCTTAACACGATCCTATCAGAGAAATATCTAGGAAAAATATGTGGTGCTCATTCACATCCATATATATTGATGTATGAAAACTCCTCATCTAAAATCCAGTCTCCTATTTCTTTGATTGCATTAAGGGATTCTTGAGAACATTTGGGAGTTGTTTGTTTTTTTAACAAAATGTACAAAGGGATCATGAAATTATCACATACTTCATAAAAATAGTTTTTATATTTCACAACCCAGAATTCTGAACAATAAACATGGAGTGGAACCTAAGAAATTGACCAAGTCCAAGACATCATTGGAAGAGGTGTGACATCACAAACTACATCTATGAGATATCCATACATAAACAAGCTCGATGAGTAACATGGTGGTTCTTCTTGTGACTTCTTAACCTCTTGTTGGATGTTGGCAAGAAGTATATGGGCACAATTGAAGAATTTCCTATTAGCATATGGCTTACCTTACCTATCACTAAGTCTAATTGTCACCTATATTTTTATTATTCATTTAGGATATTAGTAATATATCCTCAAGTTATGACTAATGAGTTAGTTGGGATTGCCTAACCTAGTCATCATGTATGATTTTAGGATCTAGATAAAATATCTCTATGAGTTGGCATCATCCATTGTACTATAAATATGTAGCATTCATGTGAATACAATTGAGTTGGATAGTCATCTTTTTTCTATCATATTGTTGTTCTTGTGAATATTTTATCATTTCCCTTTCAAATCTTCATGAATAAGGGGCACCCATCTTAGTTTAAATTGTAGAGAATCATTTTCCCCACATAATCGATAGAGCATTGTGGCTACTATCATAGGAGGTTTTTTTGGTTAAATAGAACATGATATACTTTATTTGAAATGATCTTGAAGGTAGAAGAATCATACCACCAATCCCTAATTAAAACAACCATTTGAATCTCTTCCTTTTTAATTTTTTTCTATGCAGTCGTCCATAAAAATTTCATCCAATTTGACCTTTGTTGGTTTTGACTTGAAAATATTTAAAATAATTCACACCTAAACGACACAATGGCTTGACGAGAAGAATTGGCAATTGTACAAGTTGAAATATCAGTGTGGGAAATAATCCATTGTAACATGTGTTGGACAAGCAATTTTGAATACAATTTTGATAAAAATACTAAGTGTAGAAAAAGTGCACAAAAGAAGAAGGAAGAGTAGGGAGCATGCAGTTGAGGCACATCCATGAGGATAGTGTGAAAAAGGAGCACAATGCACAGATAAAGGAATAAGACATAGGAATAAATAAGACATAGAAATAAAGAAAAGAAGAAAGATGAAGAAGAACGTGGATGAAAAGGAAGGATGACAACTCGACGTTCTAAATATGGAAGGACGTGCAACATGAAGAACATAAGAAAAGAAGCATGCAGACGGAAAAGTAGGAAAAAGCATCCCGAATAGCCAGTTAACTGTAGTAGTCATACATTGTAATAAGGGTTTTGGGATGAAAAAAGTAGGGTTTTAAGCCCTAGATATTATGTATAATTATGTAATGAGTTGGGAGAATAAAGGTTCCTCCTTTTTTTTCTTGGTTGGTTCTTTCATGTGGTTATTCTCTATCAATATTATGGAGTCTGTTCCAAGCTTCCAAGAACACCTGTCAGTAAGAAGGGTGATAGGATAGGATGAGAAGGGAGAGAATAGATGTCTGAATGTAAGAGAGGATTGAGAGAGAGAGAGGCTTGCACTGCAGAGAAGCTAGGCTAGGAGAAGATAAATATAACCATGACGTATCTTTGTTAGCGCAATGTGAAAGCCTAAAGAATTTACCAAAAGAATAATAAAGAAGCCAACCATTGTGAACATAGACCATAGTTGGATGAACCACGTTAATTGTTGTGTTACATGTATTTTGTGTGTTTGTTTATAGAACCTGTTTGAATGTGTGTCAGAGTATATTTATATTATGTGTAATCATGGTGCAATGGTTATGCATGTTACAGTAATGAGTTTATGTAGTAATATGCAATATAATGGTAATATGAACATGATATCCACTAAGCAATAAAATAAAATCACTTACAGAATAATGCACACAAAATATATAATTAAGAATGAATGGAATAATAACCTCTTGTTCCCTCACCACTGCAGAAACCTAGTTCTTATAGTGCCAATAGATACCTCGGGTGAGACTTCATCTTTGCATGTAGGTGATGCTGAAAGGGTCGGTGTATGAAGGTTTTTGTTGGTCAAATGATAACTTGAACCTAGGGTCTTACAACTATGCGTAGCGCCAAAAAATGGTTCTGTGATTAAGGGAATGTTTTGGAGGTCGAATAAAAAGGAAATTTCAAAATGGTTAGATAGGAAGGGATGCCATTTTTCAAGAAAAGAGAATAGAAAACCTCATATGAGCAATGAAAAGTGGATGTAAAGGTACGTATACACAAGGTTGCATGAAATTGTATTTGGTGAATTTCCAATTATTCTGACGGAGTGGTTAAAAATATTAGTGTAGAACACTAGAAGGTACTGAGACATAACACCAAGGAATTAGATTCATGAGTTGGTAAGACAATTGGATTTCGTAATTAATAACACTTCTAGTGCACTTGATTTCTGTTTGGATAACATATTAAGAGGATATATTCTAGAGTTCACAGTAGATTGTACCCGGTCATTTACTAGTGTAGAAAGGGACTTCTTCAAAGGTCCATGCTAAAGGTTCATGAAATTGTTGGGTATGTGGATAAAGATGTTGTTGTGTGACAAGTGCATGATAAAAATGGAATACGACAACTAGGGTCTTTGTTGGAGAAAGATTTGCCTCACCCTCTGCAATCTTCCAGAGAGGGCCTTATTCCATTTCCCTATGTAGACTTGTATTCCCTGTTACTAAAATCCAGAGACAAAAATAAAAATGTTTCCACTTGTACGCATCTTGCACCCTATACAACAAACGTATACGTAGGTTTCTCCACTATAGCCTGTGTACATCGAGATTTGTGCCAGAAAATCAAAATTAAATGTTGAGTTTCCATGCCACGACATGAGATCTCTGATCCTTGGCCTTCCATATACTGGACTTGACTTACGAATACTCACGTGTGCATCGATTATACAGTATTTTATTAGTTTCTTGACTTAGGTGTCTCATAGGTTACTTGTAGGGGTTATTATGTAGGTACCCTGGGTCAAATAAGTGTCAGACAACACACAACATTTATGGAGGATTACCTCTCCGGGGGTATTTGACCGACTGGTTGTTAAGACCACGAGGGCCCTTATAACCGATTCTGTTACCTCTGATATTTAGTAGGGAATCTCAGGCCCCTCTTAGGTGAGACATACCTTCTTTAGGGAGGGAGGACACTCAACCACTTTACCCTGTTTGCATGCATATTGGTCGTTTGAATTTTGGTGTGCTCTTTGATTACTAGTTGGCCTTAGGATATATTTTTTATCTTTAGAGTCTTAAGTCATCGTGGAGTCGGACTAGCCTCCTTGTCGATCCCGTCGCTTGTTACAGTTACCACCGGGTTTCGTTTCCTTGCCTTCTAAAAGGCGTAGAGTTATTATACGTGGTACACAGATGTCCACCATTTAGACTTGTGATTATACAAGGATGAGTACTGAATCTAGTCTTCAGAATTATGGGAGCCCTTCGACACCCATACCTACTATAGTTAATGGCACCCCTTCGACTCCTGCAACCTCTATGGTTGTAGTGCCGGAGGTACCTATCATTACTATGGCTCGGCCTATATTAAATTATCAAGCTACCACCTTGAACCCCTTTCGGTCTCTTGGCCACTCACCGGGCTACAATTTTCATTCCATCACTATGGCTTATAGTCCCTTTTCTTATGGTATGCCTAACTTCACTTCACAGTTTTTGAACTCCATCCCAGCTACTGACCCTAATGCTAGCATTGGGATTGGTGATAGTACACCTCCCTACACTCCTTTTTTGTTGGGTGGATCTTAAATCCATCAAATGACTCATAATATGGGAGGTATTCCTGCTTTTAACCCTCGGTCCAATCCTCCTACTTCTGGGTGGAAAATTCAACCTGACGGACAAGATTTGGCTCAAGTTTCATCCTACAATCCTATCTCCTCTGTGAAAATTATGACCAATACATTTGGAATGATAAATCCACCTCTGTCCTCTGGATTCCAACCCAGAGGAGGTCAATTTCACACTTTGGGCAACCCCCAACTTGGATCTAATCCGGTTGGTGGCAATTTTTGTAACCCTCAATAGAACATTCCAACTGGAATGATGCCCAACCAACCTTATATGAATCATCCCAGAGGAGGGAATTATAATGTTGGACAGGGCCATGGTCTTTACCAGAACCTTGGATGGCCTACAAATCCGCAAACATAATCTTTCCCGGGAGGTTGGGGCCAGATGTCGCAACCCCGTCTCCCTTTTCTGACCACGCTTAATCTGCCAGATTTGTCTAAGTTAATGAATGACCCTGTGAGTCACGATCCTACATGCCCCCCCATCCCCACCAAACTTCCTTCAGACATCTAGAATTTTGAGGGTAAGAATGGAGAGGATCCTGGTGATCACGTCACTACCTTTCACCTTTGGTTCTCATCAAATTCACTTAATGACGATTCTATTCATTTGAGATTATTTCAACGCACCCTTATCAGAGTTTCTATGAAATGGTATATTGAGTTACCTAGGGGGGAATATGGGACTTTAAGTCAGTTGGTTATGGTCTTTCTTAACCACTTCCAATTGCCCATTCGTTATGATGATGGCCTAGAGCTATTGTGTACTTTACACTAGGATACCACCACTCATATCTCGGACCATATCTAGGAGTGGCGTAGAAGAAAGAGGTTTATTAAGATCCCTATACTCCCAAACTTTCTTTTAGAATGGTTTCTTAAGTATTTTCACACTCTTATCTTGAAGGACATTGCTACTTTTGGGGTCACCACTGAGGAAGAAGCAATCTTTAGAGCCCAATAGTTAGATTTGATATATGCTCAGTCTAGGATGTTATACAATATTCCTGATGCACTGTGGTATACTTACAACCCTAGGGAAAATCTTGGACCTCATGTTGATGGAATTATAGGTGTCACCAATGTAAAGACTGTAGACTTGATGACAAACAAGTTGAAAGAGTTGTCTCTAAGCCAGTCTGCAGGAGGGCCAACTTCATTTGTGTCTTCCAACTTCACTCAATCGGCAGATGTACACTCCATATAGTCATAGGCAAACCAATGGTAACCAACAACTAGGAGGGAATAATAAGAAAGGAGGTACTAACCGTAAGGGTGGGAAAATTGGTAATAAACCCAAGGACAATAATGATAATGAGAAGACAAGTAGTAATGCTAGAGAGGGAAAATGAGAAAGACATAAGGTGAAGTTTCCCTATAAGATTTTCACAGATGATCACCTTACCCATTTATTCCCCAAACTTGTAGAAGCTACGAGGCTATTATCTCAATCTCCCGCCTTGCTGACAAATCCATTCCCACATAATCAACACCTAGCCTTGAGATCCTCAAACATCAGAAATGCGACTAGTGGGGGTCAAAACCAGTAGTAGCAAGATGGTGATCGTTTATGTATCAATATGGTCAATGAAAAAATAGATGTAGCCACTCGATCTTGAGAATATAGTTCTAAACAAATTATTCCTAGTCTAGAATCTCCTCCTCCTCCCCCAGAAACAACTTTACAGGTTGAGAAACCAGAGCCACTGCCTTATGTTCTGAAAGGATTACTTAAGCACTCTACCCATAATCCAAATGCTAGAGCCACCCATAACTACTATATTGTTGAGGACCTGGGTCAAACCCCTTGTGCGATGTGGGGTTTGGAGGTACTACAAATGTTTCCTTCATAGAGGAGTGCCTTACTCTCTTCTCTAGGATCTCTAGAACCAAATGGCTCAAAATTGATCAAGTTTGACATCACATATGTTAATCCTCGCTTTCCTTACCATTTGTATTTCCAAATCCATGTGGAGTACTCAAAGTATACCATCAAACGTGTGGTTGTTGATGAAGGCATTGCTATGTGTGTGATGTCCCTAGTGTGTTGGAAATCTCTCAGTTCTCCAACTCTTTCCAAGTCATCAAACATGTTGACTACCTTTGATGGTCATTCCTTCCACCCTCATGGTATTCTCTCTGCCTTTCCGATCCACTTAGGTGGGAAGACAGTAGAGGTCGAAGTAGAGGTAGTTGACGCACCTCTTGATTATAACCTGTTACTAGGTCACAATTGGACTTATGCTATTATCATCATCATGTCGTATGTCTTCTATACTTTTTGTTTTCCTCATGAAGGGAAGATCGTGATGATCGATCAGTTATCCTTTGCGTGATCTAGTCCTAATGCATCTCTTGGACCGTCGATCCCGGTGATCAACAATTCTCAGATGACAACTAAGAATAGCGATGTCATAATGTATTCTTCCCTTATGGGTACTTTCAACTTCGCAACATCAAGTCATAACGTTTATATCATGTCCAGTAATCCTGTTTCAAATGGGAGGTCCATTCCTTTCTGTACTTCCTATTTTAGTGATCCATGGACCCTACCTTCCTCGACTTCGTCTTGTGAGGGTCAACCACATACTTCCATTATATCACCAACCTATGTGATTCATTTTGGATATTGGTCGACAACCTCTGCTAGTCACGTTGAATATCAACAACTAGTTGTTGCAAGTCATGCTGGGGGGAAAAGACTAGTCATCGCTAGTCACACTGCACATACATCACCAACCTATGCTAGTCATGTTGGGGATCCATCACCAACCTCTTCTAGTCATGTTGGGTATTTTCTACTAGCCTCTGCAAGTCATGCTGGGAGCATGTCACCAGCCACTACAAATCATAATGGGGGAATTTATATGATTGAGAAGCCTAGACATGTAAGACGTAAGCCCAAGTTCCGTTGTAGGCTTTTCAAAGGAGATCACCTTACTTTTTTGTGCCCTGCTAATGTTGTGGTACAAGAAGCATGGTCCTTTCCTGGGGGCCCTTTGGGTTCTGAGTCACCTTTGGCTTCCCAGCCTTATTTGGTTGATACAACAGTCATGTCAATGCAATATTCAGTTGACACCCCTCTTCCTTTAGGGGTCGGTGCATCCCTTGACCTTGTTGTCTCACATCCTATTCAGCTAGTGGTCATGTCGATGCAATCTCTTGTCGATCCCACTCTTCCCTCGGAGAGTGAAAATCCTAAGGGAGTGACATTGTCGATGCAATATTTGATAAATACCACTCTTCGTTTGGAGGGTGATGTGTCCTTCGACCATGTCCTTATCATTTCTAGTTATGTACCTTCTTCACTAGGGAGCATTCCACTCTCTTCAATTATGCTCCCTCCAAGTCCTAGGGTGGTTTCCTTTGATTGGAATGATCTTGTAGAGCCTCAAATTCCTTCTTCTACACCCTTCTATATAAGGGGAATTCTTCTATATATTGTAGATAAGGTAACCTATGCAAGTATTTTATCCTCCTCAACTTGGAAAGATTTGGATTTTCCCAAGCTTGCGTCAACTCTTTCTAAGTTTTTGACCTTTCATAGAAGTCTTTCACGGGAGCCTTAGCCTCCCCCATTATATGCTTCTTTGAAAAAAATCCATGAGTCTTATTTAAGCTCTTTTCCAACTCGTCTAAAAAATGAAAATATTGTTGAGTGATTTGTCCCTTTCACACTCGTTAATTTGGAGTTGAAAGGTCTTGAGTCTTAGTTAAGCTCTTTTCCAACTCGTTTTCAAAAAGAGAAAGATTTTTGAGTGGTTTGTCTCTTTCACACTCGTTAAATTGGACTTGAAAGGTTGTGATTCTTAGTTAAACTCTTTTCCAACTCATTATCAAAAAGTGAAAATATTGTCAAGTGAACTTGTCTCTTTCACTCTCGTAAATTGGATTTGAAAAGATGTCTATTTGGCACAAGTTTATCCCTTTTTCACACCAAGTAGACTAAAAGATGTAAAAAAGGACATTTTTTGGCTTTAATTTGTGATTGCATCTCATTCCCGTGCTTGCAGTATTGATCCTATATCCAATTCTCTCTTTGTGTTATAAACCATTTGCCTCAACAATTTTTCATCCTCAACCAAGCAGAGCGTTGTTTATATCCTTCGCAATTTGACACCCTATACCTAGGAGGGAGCATAACCCCAAGTTTCCATCTCCCACATGCACTTCCTTGCATTGAGCATAGGTATGTTCCACTGCTGGAACTAGTTTTTCTTACTTGTGACACTCGTTTCCTCCTCTGTATCATAGCATTCATTTGTCTATGAAAAAACAAAAAAATATGGGTGATAAGGGAGTATTATCTTGTATCGGAAGCATTCGTGTCGCCTTTGAACAGAGCACAAAGTTATTTGAGTCCATTCATCATAATTTTGGGATTAGCATGGCCTTAGGAAGCTGAGCTCATTACAGAGTCTTCTCTACTGTCTGGTTAATCTTCTAGTCCCTACAAAGAATTTCATTGATGGATCCTACATCTCATTGTTTCATCATCATGTCTATGCTATCAGAGTCCTCCATATGTCTCATGCTCTTGTTCAAAGGAATTCTATTAACATGTGTTAGCCACTCCTCAGAACTCTTGACTTTGCATGTCGACCATACCCTCGGTTTGTCTCAGAATCAAATGATACAGTAGTCCTATAATGCACCCTAGCCCTACTTTCATCATTGGTAGGTAACCTTGAACCCAACAATCAACATTTCATCATTGGTCATTGACTGGGTGGTTTCCCTTGTGTTCGAAAGAAAGACATCTATTCACACATTAGTATTTGTGCAGTGTCTTGGATGCCATTAGCCTTATTAGTGGTTTCCTTGCCTTTGTCAGTAGTTTTCATCATTGGCTTCTATTCAGAGGGTCTTTTTCGTGTACCTCTTGCACTTTGAACACATGAAAGATGCACGGGGTCGTTGGTTCATGAACATGTTCTTCATCCGATTTCCACCAAATCATGAATCGCCTGCTTTGTACCTCGTGATGACTGATGAGATATTTCTTAATGCTCTCTTTTCAACGGGTCTCTTTCCATCGACTTCAGCCCATTTATTCTGGAAATGGGACCTAGAGTCTTATGAGTACCTTGAGGCTTGCAATCATCAATAGAAGGATGTATCACCATCGAAATTTGGGAATACATCAATACATTAATGACCGATAATCAAATGATGTCTCATTGTGTTCGACCTCGAATCCTTTACTCACATGATGTAGACTTTCACCCTTGGAGGATTGTGTAGAAGACTCGAAGACATCACTATGTGTCCGCAACTTTCCTGAGTTGTTGCTTCCTTTTCATTGGACGAGTACCTATATGACTTCAGTGATCATGGGTGATCAAATTGTACTCCATGGTATACAAATATATTTAGATTGGTTTTGAGACTAGTTCTATTGGGCCTTGTTCATGACTATGAACACTATTGGCATGTAACCACATTTGTATTTTCCTATTCATGGCCATAGACACTTGTTTGGTATTTTTTCACATGGATTTGCAGTATAATTTTTGGCATCCATGTATGCAAAGTCAGTGAAAAATGTAATGAGCAACGAGTTCATCTATCTGGTCCCCTACCACTCAACTTTTGGGTTATTTATATTGTATTTTGGCCATTGCAAATACTCCTTTCACCTCACAGATTAGGGGGCATCTGTTAGAGAAATATTTGCCTCACTCTATGCAATCTTGCAGAGAGGGCCTTATTCCATTTCACTATGCAGACTTGTCTTTCCTGTTACTAAAATCCAAAGACAAAAAATACAATTTTTTCCACTTGTATGCATCTTGCACCCTATACAACAAGCGTATACACAGGATGCTCCACTACAACCTGCATACATCGGGATTTGTGCCAGAAAATCAAAATTAAATGTCGAGTTTCCATGTCACGACAGGAGATCTCTGATCCTTGGACTTCCATATACTGGAAATGTTCTGACTCGGCCTTTCAGTTTCATTTTTAAGTCTATAAAGAGGCCAATTCTGAGCTATGGAAAAGGAGAAGTAATTCAACTTTGAGAGAAAAGTTACTTTGGAGAAATTATTTACTTCATATTGAGTCTGCATCCCTTTGTCCTTTAATTCTGAACACAGTGTTCAACCCTCCAAGCTCTTCACTTTTTAATGGAGAACCTCATTCTCTCTCTTTTATGAGCTTGCCTTTAGTGGAGGATTGAAGTGGTGGAGGCCCAACTAGAAGGAAATTAGTTTCTTGGTTCTGAACTTTGTTGACATAGAAGTCTGTAATATTTTCACTTCTGCTGATCATTTATTAATAGAAATACTCTCTTCCCATCCAATTGATGTCTTGCAAATATATGAATTATTATCCATGGACGTATTTGTTATGTATATTGATGGATTATGTTATCTAATGTGCTAACCTTTTATATTGCCACCATATGATTGTTTTTGCTTGTTTGTTGAGAAATTGTTGCAGGTATATATAACTTTGGGTCAAAGTGCTCAATGGTGGACATCATCGAACATCTGGAAGAGGTAGGCCTCTTTCTTATATACCTTTAACATTGGTTTATATAGCATAGTGTTGGGATAAAGTCGATTTATGCATTCATTTCCATCTGTTGTGGTTCACCCTATCCATAGAGAGATTTTCCTCATAACAGGGTGAACCACAATAGACGGAAATGACTGCATAAATCGAATGTATTCCAACAATATTCTATATAAACCAATGTGTAAGGGAGATAAGAAAGAGGCCTACCTCGTCCAAATGTTCAATGATGTCCATCATTGAGCACTTTGATCCAAATATGTATATACCTGCAACAATTTCTCAACAAACAAGCGAAAACAAGCATATGGTGGAAATATAAAAGGTTAGCACATTAGATAACATAATCCATCAATATACATAACAAATACGCCCATGGATAATAATTCATATATTTTAAAGACATAAATTGGATGGGAAGAGAGTATTTCTATTAATAAATGATTAGCAAAAGTGAAAATATTACATACTTCCATGTCGACATGGTTCAGAACTAAGAAACTAAGTTCCTTCCAGCTGGGCCTCCACCAAAGGAAAGCTCATAAAAGGGAGACAATGAGGTTCTCCATTAAGAAGGGAAGAGATTGGGGGGATGAACACTGTATTCATAATTAAAGGACAAAGGGATACAGAATCAATATGAAGTAAATAATTTCTCCAGAGTAACTTTGCTCTCAAAGTTGAATTCTTTCTCCTTTTCCATAGCTCAGAATTGACCTCTTTATAGCCTTCAAAATTAAACTGAAGGGACGATTCATAAAATTTCTAGTATATGGAAGGCCAATGATCATAGATCTCCTATTATGACATGGAAACCTGACATTTAATTTTTATTTTATGGCACAAATCTCGATGGACATGGGTTGTAGTGGAGCAACCTGCATATACGCTTGTTGTATAGGGTGCAAGATGCATACAAGTGGAAAAATTGTATTTTTGTCTCTAGATTTTAGTAACAGGGAAGAAAAGTTTGCATAGGGAAATGGAATAATTCCCTCTTTGCAAGATTGCATAGGGTGAGGAAAATATTTCTCTAATAGTCTTTGTGCACATAGTGGAATCAGGGAATGAAAATATGATAAGTTGAGGAAAAGAGAGAAGGAAGGAAGTGATGAAGAAGGAAGGGAGGGGATGAGGATGCAGAGAGATGAAGACCAGAGGAAGAAGAAGAGTTTTGAGAACTACGCAAAGTAAGGATGTTCAAAAGGATAAGTATTGGGGTTGAGAAAGGAGACTCACACAATGATACATAGGAGAGAAGACATTTTGCAATAATCCAAATCATGGAGATACCACACATAAGAGGAGAGGAAGAAGATTTTTAGTCTAGTCCTATTATAGAGGATTCATTAATTCCTACCTAGCCTAGATCCTGTGTTGAATCCATGCCCCCATGTGCGTCACCACAATCAGAAATAATAGTTGAAGACTTATCAAAATAACTTATAGTTAGAAAGGGAGGACATAGTAGTAGAAATTAGAGTAGTGGAAGTAGTGCATAGAGTCAGAGTCAACCAACATCACCAAGAGGAGGGACTACTTAATGCAATAAGGCAGGGGTAGACAACACCCTCAGACTCCCTGAGTTCCAGGGAGTGGGGTCAGAGGACCCATAACAACATAGGTTTGTCTGCGAGATAATTTGGGTTGCTAAGAATGTCCAGGAAGAGGCTGTGAATATTATGCAATTCAAAAAATCGTCTAGAGGTCGTGTGCTAATATGGTACATGAAGTTGTATAGTACCATGCCTATAGGATAGGCCATGACATTAACATAGATAATATAAGCATTGTTGAAATAGTTTAAGAATCCAAAGTCAAAATTGCAATACATTATATAACTGAAGGATATTAAATAGGTGCAAATGAAGTTAGTATGGGGATTCGATCAAAGGTTCAAGGACCTGATGGGAAGGGTGAATTTCCATGTTATATTACTGAGAGGGGGATGAATCAGTAATGAGAAATTTTAGTACTTTTAACCACAGTATGGTATTCAACAATATTCAACAATTTATAATTAACATTCAATATAGCATCAGTTGTATAATCATAAAAAACATCACATCACAATAGATATATAGTGCACCATAATTTATGTGGAAACCCAAATGGGAGAAAACCATGGAATTTTTTTCTTATATATCAAAAGAATACATTCATTGGAAGCACCAAGTTCCTGATTCTCTAGCTACAACTGGAAGGAGGCTCCAACCCCCTATTCTCAAGCTCCAACCTGAAGGAAGCTACAACTCCCTGGTTTTTATTGATCCAACTAGAAGGAGGCTAAAACCCCTTGAGTTCTTCGGCTCCAACCAGAAGGTGGATACAACCACCTATCCTTGACCCATCCAACTGCCCTATAATATAAATGTAGACTAATTGTCATTATCAAAAACTCTGCCACTGTCACTATCACTATGTCTTTGTCTCTGTCACTATCACCATCTCATCAACCTGTATCTTCTCATTAATCAACTAACACATGTACCATACCATGCATCAACTATATACCAACATACATACTATCTCATGCATCAATCATGAACCAATAGATACATCAATAGGGAAAGAGTGGATCATGAACTAGATAATCAACCATGTGTAACTTGTATCATACTATCAACCATATCAAAATCTGTACCATATCATCATTGTGGTGTGTCAAAGAACCATTACATGTCTCTCATGCATATACCACCATACAACATGAATATGTCTCAACCATGTACAATCAAATCAAGGATATGAAACAAGAGAATCATGTCATACATTGAATGAGATATAAGAGTGCTCCTCACTTATCCAAGCAACCAATATATTCCATATCCAAATATCAAACCAACCATACCAAGTCTATCTCAAGCATACACCATACCATGACTAGAAGTAACCATCAAAACAAACATATAACCATACCAATAATTCTGTAGTTGACCTGAAACTATGAGATGTTGACCTATAGACTTCCTTCATGACTTTAGGGACCTAGTACAAACATCTACTCAAACCTTCATTAACTTTTCAAAGATATACTACTTTCTCTCCTATAGCCCGTGGATATCCACACTTTCGTCCACTACAACCTGCATACATTTCTTCCCTGTTGAACTTCAACTTGCGGATAACTTAGAAACTATGGTTTTCTACAACCTCAATACTTTCACCTTTGACCCTCCTTTTCTACCTCAGAAAAAATGTCATCACAACCTTAGCAAAAGATCACTAGTTCAGAAGATAGATAATCAATGAATGAGTGTGTGAGTGTATTTGTGAATGAATCCTTCAGGTGTATTTATACTTGTGCTAGGTAAATCCTCTCCTTAAAATAGGGCTTCTATAGTTTTATTTTTACAACAAATTTCCCCTTTCATTAAGGACTTGTAACCATCTAGGGGTTTATTGACCATTCTTCGAGGATTACAAACTTCTCAAGGCCATATCTCCCTAACCGTGAGGAACTACATCGTGTTCCACATATCACCAAAAATGGAACGACAATTATTATCCATGTATGAGTGTCTTTCCTGCATTTAATTTGTTTCTAATATCCATATTCCTCATTCAACTTTAAGTACCAGAACCACATCATCAGGGCTTCTTCAAGGGTTGACATCAATGACAACCACACTATCAACAATCTCCCCCTTTGGCATTGATAGAAACACTTAGGCATCAAAATACTTATGCCCATGCTCCCCCTTTGAAAATCGCTCCCCATATTTTCATGCTTCTCTCTCTCTTTGTATCCATGCCTTGCTCTATATATCCCCCTTTGAAATCAATGGCAAAGAGTAATCCTCCTCTTGGGGGTGATCCCCATGTCTACTAACTTTTCTCTTTATGGTGCTTCCTCATGTAAATCTTTGATGTATACGCAAATCATTCAAAATAATTCATTACCTAAAGTCTTCAAGACTTGTTTTTCTCTCCCCATATCTTGTTAAGTTTGATGTCGCGTGGATCACTATGGGGTAGAAACTATTCCAATATTTTGTCATAGATAGTCAAAATGATCCCTTGCAAGCGGTTTAGTGAATATATCTACAATCTTCTCTTTTGTCCCGACATACTCTATCTTTATGTTCTTCTCTATAGCAAGTTCCTATAGAAAATTATAATTGATTGGAATGTCCTTTGTCTTAGAATGCATCACTGGATTCTTAGATATACTGATTGCATTGGTGTTGTCACAAAGTATTGTAATGGGATCATCACACTTTACTTATATATACTGTAAGGTATTCTTCATCCAAAGAACATGAGTACAACAAGTCATTGTTGTAATGTATTTTTCTTTTGTTGTAGACAAAGATATTGATGATTGTTTCTTGTTTAACCATGATACCAAACACTCTCCCAAGTAAAAAGATACTCCACTTGTACTTCTTCTATCATCAATGCAACCTACTTAATATGCATCTGTGTAGGAAATGAGTGATACATCCTTCCCTTTTGGATACCATAATCCAAACTCTTATGTACCTGTGACATATCTGAATATCCTCTTTACTGCCATAACATGAGATTCCTTTGGTGTTGCTTGAAACGTTGCAACTTGTCCAACTACCTGCATTATGTCTGATCTAAAAGTTGTCACATAGAGTAATATTCCAATCATCGATCTATATTGTCTTTGATATGTGTCCTTAGAATCATCATTATTACTTAAATTGCAACTTGTATGCATAGGATTACAAGCTGGTTTGCAATATGTTATTCCAAACTTTTTCAACATTTCTCTGATATACTTTGTCTGAGAGATGAAGATACCTTTGTTGCACTGACATATCTGTAGTCCCAAAAAGAAAGACAACTCTCCAAGCAATGACATTTTGAACTCATTTTTCATGTCTTTGGAAAATTTCTGACTCATCCTGCCATCATCACTTCCAAAGATAATATCATCAACATAAACTTCAATTAACAGGATACTATCTTGATTCACCTTTATGTAGATATTATTTACTACATTGCATTTTCTGATCCCTTGTTGTTGTAAGTATCTATCTAATATTGAATATCATTCTCTGTGGGCTTGTTTTAGACCATATAATTCCTTCTTTAATATCAAAACATGGTTTTCCTTTTCTAATAGTTAAAATCCTTACGGATGCTTGATATATACTTCTTCTAACTCTCCATTTAGGAAGGATGAATTTGCATCCATCAAGTACACCTTGATATTCTTGGAACATGCATAAGCTATGTTAATCCCTAAATAGTGTCACACTACCCCTTAGTAATGTTATTTTATTTATGTCAGCTTGGGTCCATTAGTTGTAATTGTACCTCCTAGTCTCCTATATATACCAAGGAGACATTTTCATTTGGAATCATATTCTATTTGGACATTTATGTAGTGCATAAGGAGGTTTCCCCCTCAAAGAGGCTTATTATATGAAATTATCTCTTTTTCAAGGCTTTGAGAACTTATTCTGAGGTTTTTCTATACTATATTGATATTTGGTTCTTAACATATGGTATCAGAGCTCAAGGTTTTGGGGTTTCGCTGCTACATCTGAGACACCTTGGAATTTTTTCTATAAATGTTTTTCTATGAAGTTTCAGAAGGAACCCCTTGGATAATATTTATCAGATGGAGCAAGGTATGTTGGGTTCAAATTTCATCTCCATAGGCCTTATAATTTCGAAGATACATCTTGTGTAAGATAGGGTTATGGAATAATCCTGAATTGAGTCATCGTGGAATTGTTTTCTATAAAATGTTTTCTGTAATGTTTCAGACTCTGAAATCCATAAGATATTCACATAAATTATCAATGTTTATGCGATAAAAAATTCATATTCTGGGCCATCTTAAATTTGTATATACACCCTATGGAATATAGGGTATATGACTAGTCCTATTGACTAGTTGCAAGCAAGTGTTCCATGTAAAACAATCATAAATTATTCCTAGAGTATCCAAATTGAGTGAGATCAATTGCATTGGATATTGGACAATGTTTAGTATTTCTAGTACAATTTTCAGAATTAACAATTCTTTTGTGGTGCACACTATACAAGTGAGATCTCCTGGAAAGGCTAAAAATCAGCAAGTTGTGTGGAAGTTACCATAAACTCCACTTGGCACATCTAATTGTGATCAGACCTCTGGAATTGTAGAGAAGAAATATCACAAAACTATAAAAAATAAATTTTCATACCCAAAAGGGCCAAAATTTTGAGATGCAACAAAAGAAAGATTGTCTAGCATAACCACCTCAAAATCAGGGTTTAAAAGTGATACTTGGCCAACATGCCACCAAAAAGGGAACTTCTACACCAAATAAGCCTCCATATTTTTTGACTTGGACTCTTGATGAAGGTGAAGAAATGTGTAGGGAAATAAATTATTTACAAAAGTAGAAAGTGACAAAAGATGAACTACAAGGGATGATGGATGGTTTAAAAAGGGAGATCATGGAAGGATTGGAAAATTTCATAATAGAGAGGACACCTAAAAGTGAAAATGTATCCCATGAAATTCATGATGAGGACACAAGGAAGATGAATCAAGAATGGAGAAACTCCAACTTTGGGTTGAATACCAACCACATCCCTAAGATCGATATGATGAAGTTTGATGGAAATGACCCAATCACATGGATACTTCAGATGGAGCAATTATTTGATCTACATAATGTGACACTATTTAGGGGAAGTATTTGAATATATTCACAAAGGTCTTCCACCCACTCAAAATCATGATCATGCTATTCACCTAATTCTTGGGAGTTTTTCTCCTAACATCAAGTCGTATAGATACCCTTATGCTCAAAAGAGTGAAATTGAGTGTATGGTTGATGAAATGTTAGAGGATGGGATTATTAGACCTAGCCAAAGTTATTACTCTACACCAATGGTAACGGTACTCAAGAAAGATGGTTCATGGAGTATGTGTCCAGGTTATAGAGAGCTCAACAAGATCACTATTAAAGATACGTTTCCCATTCAAGGCATTGATGAATTGTTATATGAACTACATGGATCAATCTATTTCACAAAGTTGGATCTCCATTTAGGGTATCATCAAATTAGAATGAAGGAAGAAGATATCCCCAAAACAACATTCCTAACTCATGAAGGCCATTATGAATTTTTGGTCATGCCTTTTGGCCTTACAAATGCACCTTCCACGTTCCAAGGGTTGATGAATTCCATTTTCAATCCCTTCCTTCGAAAATTTATGTTAGTATTTTTTGATGATATACTAATCTATAAAAAGTCTTGGGAAGATCATGTGTGACATGTTGACAAGGTTCTACAACTACTAAAGGAGCAACAACTATATGCCAAACCATCCAAATGTTTCTTTGGTGTGAAGGAGGTAGAGTATTTGGGTCATATTGTATCTCATGAAGGTGTCAAGGTAGACCCTAACTAGATTAAGGC